>WNWU01000029.1:12835745-12962250 GCA_012654045.1 Ptyas mucosa
AATAGAATAGAATAGAATAGAATAGAATAGAATAGAATAGAATAGAACTTGGAAGGGACCTTGGAGGTCTTCTAGTCCAGCTCACTGCTCAAGCAGGAGAACCTATACTATTTCAGATAAGTGACTGTCCAGTCTCTTCTTAAAAACCTCCAGTGATGGAGCCGCCACAATTTCTGAAGGCCAGCTGTTCCACTGGTAAATTATCCTCACTATCCTCACAGAGATAGCTGTCAAAATAAAATACTTTCTCTTGGGAATCAAGGATGTTCTCGCACCTGGTTGAAGGAGGAGTGATGTCACCAGATCAGCAGATGCTACATTGATTGGGCCACGTGACTGATTGTTTGGGACAGGGGAAAAAACATTTACTTTTAATTAGGTGAAAACCAAGGGGCCCTTCAAAGTTGGTTTGCACCAGATATGTGCCAATTTGATATTTCCAATAAAGCTATTCTTTGAGGAATCTACCTGTCTCGGAGTTCTTGCTTGCAATGGATCTATTACTTGGAACCCTGACAGACCAACTCAGTACTAAACCGTAAGGAAACTTTCTGCTCCATCTGGAATAACTTTCTGGGGTCCTGAGCCCCGCCCACTTACACAGTCTACCAGGCAGTGGGAAGACTCAGGGAAGATGGAGAAGAAGATGGAGGAGATGGTGGCTGCCACTGGAGTCTGTGGGGGACTGATGAAAGTCGACAGTACCCCTCTATGCCCCAGTGGGCAGCAGCAGCAGCGGTGAAGGCCGAGTGCCAGTTGGGCACCCAGGCCCAAAACTCACACCAAGTGGTCAGCCACCCAGAGCTTTAACAGGTGGAGGAAGATATCGGCTACCGGTCTGCGTTTCAGGACCCGGCGAGAAAACACATGGTTGCTTCAATAAGGGAGGACGGGACCTCAATCCTTGAATGGAGGTCAATGGGACTCATGGACTTCACCGAGTCCAGGGAGGGGAAGTACCAGACTGCGACCGACAGCCAGACCCTGGAGGGGCTGCTAGAGAAGCTTGGCCAACTCAGCCTCGGCAGCGTCAGGTGGCATCAAATGTCCAGCCAAGCAATGGCGCTCCTCAGCTAGCCAACCTTTATGTTTCCTACCCAGAGAAACTGATCTACCCCAGTGCTGCTCCCACTAGCGCAGTCCAGCATGCAACCAAAACAGTTACCAGAAAGTAAACTAGGCCTCCTTCCCCCCTCAACCTGCAGGGGATGAAACAGTCAAGCCGCAAAACTGCGAGAAAGCAGCCACCATAGCAAAAGTGCACCCAGGAAGCCCCCAGGTCCCTAGGGAGTATCGGGACCTAGCAGAGGCGTTTAGCATGCAATGCACTCCCACCTCACCCACCCACTGACTGCACCATAGAGTTTGTACCAGGGGTTAAACTACCCAAACCTAAGATATATTCCATGACCCCAAGAGAGATGACTGAATTAAGGGAATACATTGACACCAATTTGGCCCAAGGGTTCATCCAACCTGCCAAAACTCAGGTAGCCGCCCCCATCCTCTTCAAAAGGAAGAAAGATGGTCGATGAGATTATGCTTTGATTTTAAGGGCATTAACACCATGTGCATGGAAAACATCTACCCCCTGCCCCTGATGAAGGACATGCTAGCTCACCTAGCTAAGGGGAAAGTATTCACCAAGCTAGACCTACGAGAGGCATACTACTGGGTGCAAATAAAAGAGGGCGATGAGTGGAAGACTGCTTTCAACTGCCCCCTGGGCAGCTCCAATTTAAAGTAATGCCCTTTGGACTACAGGGAGCCCCTGCGGTCTTCATGCAGCTAATAAAATAAGTACTGCATGATCACCTGTATAAGGGAGTCCTCGTGTATCTGGGCGACATTCTCTCTCTTTTTTTAAAAAAATTTGATTTATATGCCGCCCTTCTCTGGAGACTCAGGGCGGCTTACAATGCGCTAAGCTAATAGAGTCTCTTCAGTGAGACTCTAGAGGAGTACATCAAAGTGGTGCGCCAAGTTTTGAAAAAGCTCCTCATGGCTAAGCTATACACAAAGCTGTCAAAATGCGAGTTTCACAAGACCAGCCTAGACTACCTGGGCTACCGAGTGTCAAACGAAGGAGTGGAAATGGATCCTGCCAGAGTGAAACCGGTCCTAGACTGGCAGCCCCCACACACCAGAAAAGAGCTACAAACTTTCCTAGGATTCACCAACTTTTACCAGCAATTCATCCCATCCTTTGCCGAGCTTGTCCTGCCTATAACGGAACTGTTAAAAATGGGGGGCGGGGGTGCAACAGCCTCGGCCAAGCCAATCCCTAAATTGGACTTTAGAATGCCAAGAGGCGTTTAAAACGCTAAAAGCCCTGTTCGCCAAGGAGCCAGCCCTCAGGCACCCTGACCCAGAACAGCCCTTTGTTATCCAAACAGACACCAGTGACGTAGCCGTCATGGCAGTCCACCTTCAGAAAAATGCCAATGGTGATTTACAGCCATGTGCCTATCCTTCCAAAATACTGAGACCGAAAGGAGATGGGCAGTGTGGGAGAAGGAAGCCTACGTGGTTCGATGGGCCTTATTGAGTTGGCGATACTTCCTCAAGGGCAGTCATATTCCGTTTGAAGTGTGGACCTACCACAAGAACCTAGAAGCACTCAAAACCATGTGAAGGCTTTCCCCCAAACAAGTCCTCTGGGTGCTTTACTTCAAAAGTTCAACTTTGAGCTGGGGGAAAAACCCTTCTGGCAGATGCCCTGCCACTCAAGACACAATACGACAGCAAACGTGAAGAGGTAATTCACACCTTAATTCCCCCTTCCCAGCCTGCCCCCCAAGCTACGACCCACGGTCAAGCCAGATGGGAAGGAGTTACAAGCGTGTGTGTGAGAGAGACCGAGAGCTGAAGAGCGAGCTGCCTGTGGACCCATGGTACAACCAAAACAAGGAAGTGCTGACCCTAAGGGAAGGACTCGCCTGGCTGTACGTGCCTACCAGCCTGCAACTTCAAGTTCTCCAACAGAGCCATGACTCCAAGCAGGCAGGATATTTTGGTTAAAGACCTTGCATTTGGCCAGAAGACAGTTCTGGTGGCCCAAGATGAAGGAGGTTGAGTACTCTGTCAAAAGCTGTGCAATATACGCAGCCATGAAATAAAGGGAGACTCCTGAGTCTGCTGCAGCAGGTGGCAGACCTGTCCTGGCCCTGGGATGAGATAGCTATGGACTTTATCATTGAGCTCCCTGAAAGCAGTGGAAATATGGTCATCTGGACCGTGATAGACCTATTCTCCAAACAGGCCCACTTCGTTGCCTGCTCTGGGCTCCCCTCAGCAACGAAACTTGCCAAGCTATGGGCAAGGAGTGGCCCATGTTCTTCCTCAGCCTCATTGCTGTCCAAGTCTGCTGCCAGCTCCGCAGGCTGCTGGCGGACCACAACAGCCATCCCCAAGAGCCGTTTTGGGTCGGAAGTATGGTCTACCTTTCAACGAAGTACCTTAAACTAAAACTCCCATGTAAAAAGATAGGACTTAAGTTCATAGGCCCTTTCCCAATAGAGAAGATAATTAACCCAGTCACAGTACAACTTAAACTCCCTCACCTGTTGGGAAAATGCATCCGGTCTTCCACAGTAGCTTGTTAAAGCCGGCGGTAGGCTCCAAGTTCAGGCCAGTAGATCGGGCAGCTCCAAAACCAATAGTCGTGCAGGGGGAGACACATTATGAAATGAAGATTTTAGATTCAAGGCTGCATAGGGACTAGTTGCAGTACCTTGTACATTGGAAGGGGTGCCCCCTTTCTGAAGCCACATGGGTCAAGAGTTGGGATGTAAAAGGAGACAGGTTGATTAAACAGTTTCATGATGAATTCCCTCAAAAGCCTAAAGGGCCTCTGGGGGGAGGAAGCGGGGGTTGAGGTGGGACTTAACTAATTTCCTCTGTGTTTTGCCTGGCAGGAAATCCTCTCCAACTGAGAATGGGCAAACCTGAAGCTGACCTGGCTGAAGCCATCTTGGAGCTTGTGTTGCCACACTGGAGCGAGGGATAGGGAGGGGGGATTAGAGATGGCTGGGGATGTGTAGTCAAAATAAAATACTTTCCCTTGGGAAAGGACGTTCCCATTCCTGGCCAGAGGAAGGAGTGATGTCACCAGACCAGTGGACGCTGCATTGATTGGGCCACGTGACTGATTGTTTGGGACTGGGGAAAAACTTTTACTTTTTTTTTGTACTAGGTTATTTTATTTTATAACATAAAATAAAACTTTACAACAAAAGTAAAACTTATTTTTAATTAGGTGAAAATCAAGGGGCCCTTCAGAGTTGGTTTTCACCAGGTATGTGCCAATTTGATATTTCCATACATATATTTACGTGTGTATATGTATATACGTGTGTGTGTTTAGTATATGTATATACATGTAACACTAATATATAGTACTCATTTTCACAGAAAGCCGCTAGCTTGCCAGTTCACCAAGATTGGCAACTACACATAATTTTACTGTTATAGTTGAAGAAATTTTAAGAACCTTTCTCCAAGCAGACTTTGTTACAGATAACCAGCCCCTCGTTCCTCTCTGGCTGAGGAAAAAGGCTTCCTGCTTATAACCATACCTGCATCCGCTGATTTGCACCTGGAAAAACGGCAGGAATGTTATTGATTAGCATATCCTGTGAGTGCCGCATGGGGGTTACAGGATACATTCTGCCTTGAACTGGAAATAACTGTACCTCTCGAAGGTCATTTATTGGGCCTTAATGCTGCTCCAACTGATACAGCCCTCTACTTACAACAGTTCATTTAGTGACCATCCAAAGTTACAACGGCACTAAAAACATGATTTAGGACCTTTTTCCACACTTATGACCATTGCAGCATCCCCATGGTCATGTGATCAAAATTCTGATGCTTGGCAACTGACTCCTATTTATGACGGTTGCTGTGTCCTGGGGTGATGTGATCTCCTTTTCCGACCTTCTGACGAGCAAAATCAATGCCAGAATAATGTAACAACTTCAGTGCTTCACTTAACAGCTGTGGCAAGATAGGTTGGAAATTGGGGCAAAACTCACTTAACTAATGTCTCACTTAGCAACATAAATCTTGGGCTCAATTGTGGTCAAACCTGTACTGATTCAGAGTTGCTCACAACATTGCCTATTAGTAACAGAAAGGAGGAGGTGGTGGTTCCCCAGATTTAGACAAACAGCGGTTAGGCAAATGTCCACTCAACGTCTTACGGCCATGCTGGGAAAGAAAGCCTGGTGAAACTTGTGGCTTGTTTATACTTTGACTAAGATGCAGCTTAGCAATACATTCATGTATTTCTTATTGTGATCCAGAAAAGAAAAGGAAGGCACTTGCGCAGAACAATTGGAAATACAGCATTATAGGATACATGGGATTGAAAAGCCACACCGTCCTCAAAATGGACCGTTTCAGTGTTGATTTCCAAATGATAAAGCAAATTAAATCTAGACATCCATTCTTCATAACCAGCTTCATCCCAAATATTGTGTACAGAAGACACATTCAAACAGGCCATTTCTCCCCAAATTTTGCTGAAATGTGGGAAAAACTAAAATAAGGCCAAAAGCTGTTCACTTTTAAAATTTCTCTGAACTGTACAAGAGAATGGTGGAAAGAGCCAGTTTGGTCTGGTGTTTAATAAGGCACGGGACTTGAAATTGGGAGACTGTAATTTCTAGTTCCGCCTTAGGGAAAAAAGGAGCCGGAGGACCTTAGGCCAGGCCCTCTCGCAGCCTTGGAAGGTAAATCACTTCCGAAAAAGGTAGCCAAAAAATCTTCAGGGGTTAGTGTCCAGACAGTCAGCAGGAGTCAACAATGACTCAAGGGAAAAAGCAAAAAGAAATGAAGGTGGTTTTGTTCTGGCAAGTGCCATGAGCTGCAGAACAATAGAGCTCTTGGTCTCTACAGAGGGGTGGATAAGAGCCACAGCAGGGACTCTCCATCGAATACTTAAAAATCCTTAGAAAGAGGAACAGGCCTTTGCTCCACTTTTGAAAGATGGAAGCAGAAAGATAAATCTTATGTCACAAGATGCTGCCATTTTTGCTGTTTTTTTCTAGAACCAGAGCATTTTGCAAAGAGTTGTGTTTTTTTTGAGGCCTCTGTGCTTGTTTTTTCTCATCTATATTAACCTGGAGAACAGATATGGTAGACTTCTCCTGTTATTTCTGTCCTTCACTAATGTTTCCTGTAAGAGCACAAGGGTTTAAGAAAGGACAGGGTTTGACCTCAGTTGTACAGATGGCTGAAGGACAGAAGAACAAGAAATGCCTGTTTTTTAAGCAAAATACTGCATTATTGTATATAAGCACCTGTCCAAGGCTGGTGAGCCTCCCTTTCTATGTAACAATAGCATTCATTAGCAAAGGTAAAAACACACACAATTGCCCTAAATATATATTAACCATTACTTTAATTTAGGACATGTTCATGTCACTTGCAATAGCTGGTTTTTGCTATTAGAGGGAATGATGAGCTAAGAAAAGGCGTCTACATTTCAAGCAGTCCTCTAAAGCTTATTATGCTGGATGATCCCCTGTACATATGAGCATTTCAAGAAGGGGTGAATAATTTTCCAATTCATCCAATACTACTTCCCTCATTTACTTGTAGCCTCAATCCTTAGCAGCTGAATGTGTGAGTGGCCTCCATTATGTATCTGAAAGAATATGAGATATTTGCCCATGGAATCCAAACTGGTATCATTGTTCTTCATTGTCAATGTGTAACAATAAAGTCAGGGTGCCTAGATTTTCCATCCAATTTTAAAAACAGAGAAGTAGACAATTAATTTGGACACAATCAAGCAGTAAGCACAGAAGGGGGAAAAGGATAATAGGTCCCGGAATTTTAAAATAAACGTAACATATTCAAGGTGCAATATCAAATAGAGTAGTAAAAACACAACATTTCTAAAAGATTCAGTCAGTGAAAAAGATCTAGGACAAAGTGAACAAATATTTCTAATAAAAAACAAATACATTAAATTGGTCTTCATATTAATAATAACACATACAAACACTAATTAAATTGGACTGCTGGTGCCTAAACATTGAAAGAACAACTCTGAATAAAATCTCCTCTAGCTGAGGATTGGGCTGCGCTCAAAGTGATCAGGAATGCCATCAAACCGGCCAAAGTCGCGCCTGCTGTGCTCAACCCACTGGCTGAGACTGAATCTCTGAGGTTTGCTGTGACTCCGTTTGCTGAAGTTCCTATGTAGGGAAGGCATTTTAAAAAACAGGAAGAAAGAGAAAAATGTCAGTGCAAAACCTGGAGACAGAAGAGCAGCAACCCAACCCTGGAAACTGTCCCATCCCCTTTTTTCTTGAGGAAGCTTTCCACACAAGTACTGGGAGCCCCCTCCTCACTCACTGGGACACCAGTAAACAGCGCATGGGAACTACAGACTGGGTCCCCTTCCTAGCCTGCCTTCAGTTCCCTTTGAGGCCTAAGATCGGCTGCCTTCTCTTTGTTGACTTGATCCAGTCCCATTTCAAAAACTGCAGCCTCCATGCCACAGCCATTGTCCAACCCACGGAAGCACATTCCTCAAGAAATTTGTATTATTTTTTTATTAGAAGTGTGTCACATTATCTTTCAACAAAACTACCATGTTGATCAGAATTCAAAGCACTATCAGAGGATTTGGGAGAAAGGGGAGTTTTTATTTCTATTGCATTACAAAGGCTTCCTTTGCTGTTTTGAGTCTTCATGAGTGATAGAACTAACACTCAACTTATGACTGGTTGCTTAGTGACTGTACAAAGTTAAAGTGGATCTTCTCCAAAGGCATTTACAACCTGGTTCCAAAGTTATGACACCCCCCGGTCTTGTGACTGCATTTTGGACCCTTGGCAATAAGCCCACATTTTATGGCCGACTGCATGTGAGTGCAATTTACAAAGTTTTTGCTGAAAACTGGTGTTTGCTTCCAGTTTTTGGCAAAAACACCACATAGCAAATAATGAATTTGCTTAATGACTGCCACATTCACCTAACGATCACTGCAAAAAGGTCGTAATCAGGTCAATCATGTGGGTGACCTGCTTTATGACCGTCATGACTTACAACTGTAATGAGCAGCTCCATTAGTCATAACTTGAGGACTGCTTGTCCTGTAGTTCAGGCGAAGAGAATGTTCAGGCAAGTCTGATTCTGCTGCCTGTTTCTACAGATGTTTAGCTAGCATGTCAAGGAAATTTTCTACCCTTCTACACTAAGTCTACGCTTAGAATCAAATAGATGCTTCAACACATTATCTTTTTAAAACAATCAGTTTTATAATGATCTCTCACATTATAAAAATATTTTTCTTTTCAGTTGTATAATTTTATCCCCAATTTGTTTTATTCAATTATTGTTCACCTCAGGGAAATAAATTCTCAAAAAGAGCATTTGTATCTTTAATTCATATGCATCCAGAAATCTCACTGTTATTCAACTACACTGTGATCCTTGTCACCCAAATATCAGTACATGTAAGTAAGGATATTTTGCCAACCTGATAGATAGTAAATTCTATTCCTCAAACTTGATACCTATTTTTACATGCTACGAGATCTGCAAAGCTGCTTCCCAGGAAAAACTTGCCACCAAGTTCTCCCTGTCCTCTCAGAGGCCACGTACCTTACGGTCAAGTCTGTTGGGTGGTTGTAACTGGATTCAGATGCGACTGTATCTACCAGTGTGTGCAACTCATGGACGGTGTCTGAAATTCAGCAGAACAGAAGATTAATCAAAACATGACAGTTAGGGGGGAGATTCTGCTACTAACAACATTTTGGAATCTTATTTTTCGCTAACCAAAGAAAGAAAGAGACAATCCTTAACGTAAGTTGAGAAACAGCAAACAGCAAAAGAAGACTCAGAGGCTCTGGGGATTGCATTTGCTCATTGCCAAGAAAATTCCAAGTGCTGCTTGATTAAAAATATGATAAAGGAGAGATTCTTAAAATCAGTTTTTTTCCTGTCCAGTTTGTCCTCCAACCAGCAGTCCAACACTATTTAACCTTAATCAGTCCAACGTTTTCTAACCTACCATTTTTCACTAACTAGCTAGACCAAAACAGTTCACCTAACAGGATACTTTAAGAAAAGTTCAAATCCTCTAGTCATAGAGAGTACAGGAATCTCAAATCAACATCTGAGACAACTAGCAAGAGTCCATAGAGCTGTGGTGGCGCAGTGGGTAGAATGCAGTACTGCAGGCTAACTCACTGCTCACTGCCAAGAGTTTGATCTTAACCAGCTCAAGGTTGACTCAGCCCTCCATCTTTCTGAGGTCAGTAAAATGAGGACCCAGATTCTTGGGGGCAATAGGCTGACTCTGTAAACCGCTTAGAGAGGGCTGTAAAGCACTGTGTAGCGGTATATAAGTGCTATTGCTAAGTGATATTGCTAATAGGCTGTAGCAGCTGTTTTTGAAAAACCTTTACTAACGGTAAGTAAGTAAGAGAATTAGGCAGGGAAATGAGGAAGCAATCCATTTTTCTGTTCACTAGAATAAACACTATGTTGGCTGGAAACTATGGGATCTGTAGCTCAACACCAACATATCTGGACAACAAAACCTGTTCCTGGATCATTTCTCTTAATTCTCTGCTCAATTATTCATTCTGCTCTATAAGAAAAGAAAGGCCTTTAGAAGCCTAATTTGCAGGTTTTGCAGCATTCCTTTCCTTTCAGCCATATTTAAACTGACCCCTTCTTCCCTTGTTTTGCTTGGTTCAGATGCTGGCTTATCTAAGTGAAACAGGAACAAAAACCCATGAGATGTTTGTTGTTTTAAGGATGGTTTGACACAACAGACTGAGGCAGAAACTAGCCACCCATGTTTTGTCCAAGCATACACACACACACACACACACACACACACACACACACAGTGTGTGTGTGTGTGTGTGTGAACCCAGCCAATGTAATAACACTGATCCTCTCTTTCAAGTGCTGAAAAGAAAGCTTACAGTAAACAGTATTAAATAGATGTAAATAAATGTTGACTTGTGTGAAAATTCCCAGTTATCAGTAGAAAAAATGGAAAATTAAAGTGTAATTAAACAAGTCCAAACAGCGCCAAAATACCACGAGGCTGATACTGCCTCCCTAAAGAAAAGCCTTGCATTTTAGACACAGAATCACTCCTGCTCGCCCAACTGGAAGACCATCTTCTCCCACTCACCAAGATTGAAATGGCCTTGCCTAATCCTGCCTGCCTTTTGTAGGGCTTGGAAGATCCATTTTTCCACAAGTCAGAAGAATAACATAGAATAATAGAGCTGGAAGGGACCTTGGAAGTCTTCTAGTCAACCCCCTGTTCACGCAGGAGACCCTAGACCATTTCAGACTCTTTCTGAAAGCCTCCAGTGATGGAGCACCCACAACTTCTGAAGAGAAGCCATTCCATTGGTTGATTGCTCTCACTGTTAGGAAATCTGGTTAGGATATCTGGTATGACTGTTCAATTATAGAATTAACAGAACAGAGTTGGAAGGGATCTTGGAGGTCTTCTAGACCAACACCCAAGCACAAAGCAGGAGACCATTTCAAACAAGTAGCTGTCCCGTCTCTTCTTAAAAACCTCTAATGAGGGAGCACCCCAACGTCTGAAGACTGAACACTGAATTGCCTCAGTGAAATTGTTTTCCATTTTATATTCTGTTTTGATTATTTACTTTTTAGTGTTTTTAGTTATTTTATCTATGTGAATCGTTCTTGGGGATGGCTATAGAAACCAACTAAATAAATGAAGTGGGATTGCTGTTAGAATCCATTCCCCCTTTGTCTAGGCAAGCTGACAGCCATCTGACCCAGCAAGCCAAGGGTGCACCCTGACAAAGGGACACATCGAATGCCAAAACTAAAGTTGGGCTCACCATGTGCCCCGCTCTCCCTGCAGAAGCCAGCTGCTGGCTAGTCCAAGCAAAACCCGCAGCAAAGCCAGAGTCTGGCCTGATGGCTTAGACACACACAGCTCTTGGCATTACCATCTCCTATTCTGCTGGACGAGCCGGCAGTCGCTTTAAGCCAAATAAAGCTTAAAAGGCTCCAGATAATTTGCACGAGTTTCAGAGCATGTACACCATCACTGCAAGGGTTTGCTCCTGTGGCACATGGACAAGCCAGCAGTAAAATTCTGCTGTAGCTATTATTAGCAAATATTGATCCATAATAAATGTGGAATGAGAAATTAGAGTGGCCAGCTTAAAACTAGAGCCCAAGCATTTTGAAAAACCTTGCAAAACTACACATTATTTAAAATTATGAATCCTTTTTTATTTCCAGTGAAAAGGCTTTATTTTATAAAGTTGAAATGTTCTATCTTAGCTTTATATGATAGATTAAAATGTAATCATTTAAAATGTGGTATATTTCTTCTCTACAATTAACTCCAATGAAATCATTAGTTTTATTCGTAGTAATTAGGGTCGCACAAATTCATCTATCATTTTAAGGTTTCATCAAAGTTTGAGAATTCTTAAGATTAAGATAAAAGGTATACACCAATGAAAAAATATTCTCATAGGAAAACTTGGAATATGGAATTCACAGTGTAAAACATCTCCATTTTAAGGAGATAAACACCGTTTTCTCTCCAGTCATACTCTGTGAGAGAAGCCAGTTTAACTAATTCATTAGGGTGTGCCTGCAGTAATAAGCATACAGGCTGTAAGCATAACATAAACTGCTTGTGAGCGGTTTGGTGGCACACTAGTTAAACTGCAGTATTGCAGGCAAACTCTGCCCACAGCCAGGAGGTCAATCCTGACCGGATCAAGGTTGACTCAGCCTTCCATCCTCTAAGGTCGGTAAAATGAACACCAGATTGTTGGGGGCAAGAGGCTGTCTCTGTAAACCGCTTAGAGAGGGCTGTAAAGCACTGTGAAGCGGTATATAAGTCTAAGTCTTGCTATGAGCAACTCTGACACGGGAATATTAGTGCTCTCCATACTAAACAGAGATACACAATGGAAAAACAGAATCCTTTTTCTTTCACTTACACCACTTTTCTCAATATATACATGGTAAATATTCCAGGAGTGATGCATCTGTTAGTATTACATGCGTGAAAAATTGGAAACTAGTATTAAAAGTACTGTATTGTTATCTTCCTGAAAGGACCACAATCACCTGCAAATAAGCCATTACAATAAACTCAACTCCTTCTATTGAAACTCAAGGGGTTCTTAGACACTCAAGAGAAGCAAACTGCAATCCCCAACAGCCTGACACATGAGATGCACCCTTTATGCCCCCCCACCCCGTCCTTAAGCCACTATCGTAACCTGGCCTGTATTGTAACAAAAGAGCTGGCACAGGGCAGGTGTTAGACAGTGTGTTCAACCAAAGAGGGGCAGCACCCGCCCCACAAAGCCTCCCTGAAGCCCCATAGCTAGAATTTTATGGTAGGGAGACCAAACCTCCAATGCTTATTCAGCCTTAGGACCCTGGATGTACCTGTTTCCACAAATTTAGTATGCCATTTTGAGACCTTTGGGATCGAAGCAATAATTATACAATGTATCACAATTATTACTTAATTATGAAAGTAAATAATAGATTACATTAATTTTGTAAACTATGGTCTACAATAATTGTCTACAATAATTGCAGTCAAACAATCATGTGGTAGTTGTGTGTGCTGTCAACCTGAACTAAGTTTTACCAACAGATTTTGTAATGAAGCTCCTATTTGGATAACAAAGCAATCCGATCAAGTTTGTCCAACATGGTCAACCAATCATCTAAAGACTAAATGACTGCACTCTCATACAACATGCTGAAACTTGGTTGGAACAGAGTTTGGTATATTGCATGACTCTAGCCTGTTGCTTAGTTTACATTTCAATGTATGTTGCAAGTTAATTCATTTATAGAACTAGGTATATTCTGTGAATTCACCTGCAAATTATAAGCAAAATTCCTTCCAGAACTCTATTAGAAGGTTGATAAGCTTCCACACAAACCTCCATGCCACCTGACCACCATCTTTGGCCTGGATGAAATGGAAGTCTTTTCTTGAACAAACCCCATTCCTCCCAGTGGAAAGGAGCCAAGAACGCTGGACTGTGCTAATCTCCACATTGACCTTAGTGATATTTCCACCACCCACAACTCCCCTTTTACCTTTGCACTTACCTATGAGAGACGGGACAGAGCTAGCATGGTTAAGTACAGCATTAACGTATCTCGCTTTTCTTGACTCAAGGTCTGCTTCTTGAATTAATATCCGTTTAGGCATTACAGGACTAGAAGAGGAGGGAAAAAAATAACAATCTGCAAAGGTACCACAAATGATCTTCTAGGAAAGACCAAATTACTAGGAAAGTTTTGAAAGCTAAAGCAAGACATAATTGCACAGAAGTTGTTTCTGCTATTTTCAGACAACCAAAAATAAAAAAGATTTTACTTCCAAATTTTAAAAATTTGTATTCATGAATGAATTGCTTGACAAGCCATTGCATTAGACATCTCTAAATAACGAACAATGGAGTGAATGTCTACTCCATTTTCAGTCAAAAATTCAATTTTAACATTTGCTCCCAGTGTAACTTTTCAATAAGCTATAAAATGGGGAAAGGAAAAATACCGATATACCATCTGTTCAATGAAGAAAGGAAAACGATAATAGATAATAAAGAAAAGCTGTAGCAATGCTTTGTTCAAGCTTCTCCAACAAAAACTCCACAATTTCCACCATGAAATTGTGTCAGGATTAAAGCTCAGGCTTGACAGAAACATGGTCAGGGAATGTATCTTTACTTGAATTTAAAACTCCAGGAACATATGAACAGCATTCCTGGATATTAACTGAAATAGTTTACTTTAAAAAAAAAAATACTGCCAAATTCCAAAAGGACAGATTTTTTCCAAAAAAATGAAGTAACAGTAATACAGAAATTTAAAAAAATCTTCAAAACAGCCTAAGTATACCATATTTTTACAAAATAAAAAGTCTCTTTTTCTGTTGACTGTTTTTAAGAATTCTGAAGTTCAGTAGTGACACAGCCATCCAAATTTCTAGTGGAGCTTGTTCCATAGGATAAAGTGATGCTGACTCTGTAAATCGCTTAGAGAGGACTGTCTAAATTAAATGTTTTTAATTTTTAAATGTTTTTTATACTGATTTTTAAAAATGTATTGTGAGCCGCCCGGAGTCTTTGGAGAGGGGCGGCATATAAATTGAATTAATTAAATTAAAGTAAGCACTATTGCTATTTCTTGCTTTCCCATGAAGCTTATATCCCTACCAAATCTACGTGCATTAGATGGGAAAGATCTATACGTAGATGATGCAATAGATGCTGGATGCCAAGCTACTCAGATGTTGGTAACCTCAACTAATGACCGGTCATTTTAAGTTATGAAGGCTCGGAAAGGCTGCTTTACACTCTGTAAAGCAATTCTGGATGCTGTAAAACATTGTGCAGGTCACACACACACACAATCGATCACAAGATCGATTTGGATGCTGAGCAACCTATTCACACTGAAGATCAGATGCCAAGGACCCTGAGATCATGTGATCACAATCTTCTCTGCCAGCTTTCCCAGAAAGTCAGTGGGGAAACCAACAGGGAAGGTTGCAAGCTGCTGCCGGCTGCCAAAAGATTTCCCTTCCACCTCATGCATAGGGGTGAGGGGCAGGAATAAGTGAAGCTGCAAAAAAAAAAGCTGGAATCTTCGAGATTGGAGCTTTCTTTCTCCAGCCCATACATGGCGAGAGCCTCCTGCCCTTTTTAGGCAGGGACCTTGTTTCAGCTCCATGCGTTTAACAACCAGTTTGGTTACTTAAGAACTGTAACTGGGAGAACCAGGACTGTAGTCACTGAGAAAAATGGTCTTGTGTGGGTGTCTTGCTTAAGAACCACTTAGCTAAAAAAGTGCGATTTCAATCCCAATTGTGGATGAGGATTTGAATCACCCAACACTTGTATTTGTTAATTACTAGAAGTAAACATGGATTTTCAAGAATCTTATCAAACTATTCTTAATTCACCTTTTGAATGGATAATTGCCTTGATTGTAGAATGCTGAATAATTTATCCAGCAAAATATCTGATAGAAATACATCATGAGATTTCAATTATTTAGTTAAAAATAGACAACATGGCATGACATTTCATCCATCGTTGTCATTCTAGGCATTGCCTATCCACTGCAGGATGAAGACCTCTTCTGCCTGTTTCCAACCAATGCGGTCCTGAGCTTTCTTTTGCCAATTGGGCTCTCAATACTTGCTGATATTGTCAATCCATCTTGTTTTAGGCCTCTTTCATGGACACTTTTGATCAAGTGGGATCCATTCTATGACTGCCTTGGTCCACCTGCCATCCGTTCTTCTTGCTAGGTGACCGGCCCATTTCCATTTCAATTCTTTGACTCTCTCGATGATTTGGTTTGTTCTCTAATCCATGTGCAGGTCTTTCTATCTTGTCTTGTGATGCCAAGCATGTACCTTTTCATGCCACTCATGCGCCACTCATAGGTGTTGTATCGATTGTGAGGTTAGTGTCCATGTTTCAATGGCATGTTAGAGCAGGTAGCACACACTGATCAAAAACTTTTCTCTTCAGGCACAGAGGGAGGTTGTTCTTGAAAGTTACATTAAACATTTAACACACCGTTCAATTTCCTTTATTGTATCACCTTCTACTGAGATCCATTGGTCAAGGTAGATGTAGTGGTCTACTACATTTAGCAGGTATAAAAAAAATTTCTTTGGTGAATTTGTTGAACATAAAATCTTTTTCAGTTTTATTTTAAGCTAAATGCTTCTCCTGCTTTGTACAGCTCTTGCATCTGTCTTTGTAGGTCTTCTCGGTCTTGTGAAAACATCATCATCTGCAGACCTTAAGTGATCATCTTAAGCAATAGGCACCATTAATTTTTATTCCATCTTTTGCTAAGTCTAGTTTGCAAAATACTTCTTTAAGGCAGGCTGAGAAAAGGATAGGTGATATTGTATTGTCTTGTCATACACCACATTCTATGCTGAATTCCACTTTAAGATCATTAAGGCAAATTGTTGCCATTGTATTTTTCATATATTGATTGTAGTATATGTAAGCAGTGTCTTGGTTGAGAGCAATGCCTTAATTATTGCTTGCTGGAATACGGAGTCGAACGCTTTTTTCGTAGTCAATGAAAGCAATGCACAGAGACCAGATGTACTCATTGTGCTTTTCAATGATTTGCTGAAGAATATGGATGTGATCCATTGTGCTGTAGCCACTTCGGGACCCTGCCTGCTACTTTGGCTGTGCATCATTTAATGTTCTCAATATTCTTTTTGCTATTATCTTGGTGAAAACCTTGTAGATGACTGAAAGAAGGCATATTGGGCAATTGTTCTTTAAATCATTTTGAGCCCCTTTCTGGTGTATATTAATCACTTCAGCATTTTTCCATGCATCAGGTATTTTTTCTTCTCTGAAGCATCTTGAGTATAGTTTTGCTAGTATCTTGTGTAAAATATGACCGCCAGCTTTTACCATTTCAACATAACATAGTCATTTCCTGAAGCTTTGCCATTTTTCATTGATTTTATGGCAGTTGATACTTCCTCCACCAGGATATCTGGCATTTCCTCTTTTGTGGGTGTTGTTACTTGAAATAGAAATAGAATAACAGAGTTGGAAGGGACCTTGGAGGTCTTCTAGTCCAACCCCCTGCCTAGGCAGGAAACCCTACACCACTTCAGACAAATGGTTATCCAACATCTTCTTAAAAACTTCCAGTGTTGGAGCATTCGCAACTTCTGGAGGCAAGTTGTTCCACTGATTAATTGTTTTAACTGTCAGGAAATTTCTCCTTAGTTCTAAGTTGCTTCTCTCCTTGATTAGTTTCCACCCATTGCTTCTTGTCCTACCCTCAGGTACTTTGGAGAAGAGCTTGACTCCCTCTTCTTTGTGGCAGCCCCTGAGATATTGGAACACTGCTATCATGTCTCCCCTAGTCCTTCTTTTCATTAAACTAGACATACCCAGTTCCTACAACAGTTCTTCATATGTTTTAGCCTCCAGTCCCCTAATCATATTTGTTGCTCTTCTCTGCACTCTTTCTAGAGTCTCCACATCTTTTTTACATTGTGGCGACCAAAACTGAATGCAGTATTCTAAGCGTGGCCTTACCAAGGCATTATAAAGTGGTATTAACACTTCACGTGATCTTGATTCTACCCCTCTGTTTATGCAACCTAGAACTGTGTTGGCTTTTTTGGAAGCTGCTGCACATTGCTGGCTCATATTTAAATGGCTGTCCACTAGGACTCCAAGATCCATCTCACAGTTACTATTACAGGTACATATACTATATCTGTGCATTTTGCTTTTCTTGCCTACATGTAGAACCTTACTTTTTTCACCATTGAATTTCATTTTGTTAGATAGCGCCCAATGTTCTAGTCTGTCAAGATTCTTCTGTATCTTAAGCCTATATTCTGGAGTGTTGGCTATTCCTGCCAGCTTGGTGTCATCTGCAAATCTGATGAGTTCCCTATCTATCTCCTCGTCCAAGTCATTGATGAAGATGTTGAAGAGTACTGGGCCTAAAACAGAACCTTGGGGTACTCCACTGCATGCTTCCCTCCATGTAGATGCAGTTCCATTGAGGACTACACATAGAGTGCAGTTGGACAGCCAGTTATGAATCCATGTGATGGTGATGCTGTCTAACCCACATTTTTCTACTTTATCTAGTAGTAGGTTATGGTCTACTTTATCAAATGCCTTACTGAAGTTCAAGTACATTACATTGACAGTATTCCTCTGGTCCACTAATTTGGTCACTTTGTCAAAGAATGCAATAAGATTAGTCTGGCATGATGTGTTTTTGACAAACCCATGTTGGCTTTTGGTTATGACTTTGTTTGCTTCTAGGTGTTCGCTGATTAGTTGCTTGATTATCTTTTCCAGAATCTTCCCTGGTATTGAGGTCAGGCTGATAGATCTGTAGTTTCCTGGATCTATTTTTTTTCCTTTTTTTGAAGATGGGAACTACATCAGCTCTTTTCCAGTCCTCTGGCAGTTCCCCTGTGCTCTAGGATCTTTGAAAGATATACTTGAGTGGTTCCGAGATCTCATCTGCCAGTTCCTTCAGAACCTTGGGGTGTAATCCATCCAGTCCTGCTGATTTGAACTCGTCTAGGGTAGACAGGTGTTCACTTACCATTTTCTTCCCTATTTTAACTTGTGTTCCTAATCTGTTTTTTGTGGTGCTGTTTTTGATAGGTTGGACTCTCTTTTGTCTAAAGACAGATGCAAAAAATGAGTTATGTAGTTCTGCTTTCTCCCTGTTGCTTGTGTTGATCTTGATCTTTGTATAGCTCTGAATAGAATTTTCTAATTATTTCTAACAATTCCTGTCTTATTCTACAGAGCCTTCTTCACATTTTAATGCAAAACCCTTCTTTCTTGTGTTTTTAAGAATTTAAAATATTAATCCCTTTGTTTTCTTCAATTGCCTTTTTTGCAAGTTTCACGTTAAACTTACGTGTTTCTTCTTGGATATGTTTTCTTATGGTCTTGAAAAGTTCAACATACTCCAGTTTATTAGTGAAACTTGCAGTATGCTTCATTTTCCATCAGTTTTTCATTAAATTAATGGTTTTATCAGAGATTTTTGACTGTTTTTCCGGCAATGCTATAGATGTAGCAAATTCAAGGATGTTTTTGACTATTTGTCCATTTTTGTCCGTAATGTTCATCTCTTCTAAATCTTGCAATAGAGCACAGTAATTTGATAGATTAATCTCAAAATTGCTGTTCACTTCTAACAGCTTGTCACTCTTTTTGTTTTTCATGACGTCTTTATCATTTTCATACACTCTTTTCGACAGTCTATCTTCACTTTAGCTTGTGCCATTCTATGGTCACTTCCATCATTAAAACAATTGATCCAACAGTACAATTGCAGAATATGGTTTTATTATTTGACATGATGTAGTCAATTTCGCTTGTGTACCCAGATGGACTCTTCCATGTCCATTTTCTGCTAGCTTTTTTCTTGTAAAATGAGTTCATGATATAAAGTTCCTGTCCGTCTGTCACTTCTATTATTTCATCCACTACTTCCATAGAGACAGTTGCTTTTTTCCAGGTATTTTTCTTCCTATTCTTGCATTAAAGTCACACATTAGTGTTTTGTATCGGCATTTTTCTTTGTCATCGTTAAACTCTTTGACCTCAACATCACTACAGCTTATGGTTCATGCATAAGTTTGGATGATTTGAAGCTTGTATTTGTTCAACTGAACGATGCATTGGGCTACTCTGTCTGATATACTTCCAAATTTTACTACCAAGTCTTTCAGCTTTTGGTTGATGAGAAAACCAACTCTGCCATATCATCCATCTTCAGTACCTCTAGTGTATAGTAAATGCCTAGTCCTATTAAGTTCAACTAAATTTTTGCCATTTGGTTGTGTTTCACATAATCCAATGATATCCCAATGCATATTGTTGAGTTCAATCAGCAATTCTTCTAGTAGAGTGTCTGTTTTCATTGTTTGAATGTTCTGTTCCTATGCCCAAAGTCCAAAGTCAGCCTGATTTAACCCGGTGATTCTTAGCACCAATTGCCTTTGGGCAGGTCTTCCCGCTGCCATAGGTAGTTGCCCTAGGGCCTCTGGGGAATATGGGTCATTTTGGGGATTGTATTGTCATGTGGAAAGAATAGATCATAATCTGCCACTCTGGTCCAATGCATGACGTTTATTTGGCTCAAAAAACTGCACTAAAGAGTCTCCTTTTTTTGAGCACCCAAAGAAGTATTCCAACTCTTCTACCCATTTTTCATCAAATTTGCAGATGACAAAATTTGGTGAGACAGTTAAAACTAAACTGGAAATAAAATTTAAAGCAATTTTGATGATTGGAAAATGGGCTGAAAGTAATATTATGACCAGAGAGAGCTGCGAAATCCTTCACTTAGGAAATAAAATTCATTATCTGTCCAATGGTAACAAAGGTGTAGAGTCCATTTGGATATACCAACATGGTCCTGGCCAGGTTCACACGGTTGTTTCTTGAGTGAAATTGTCAAATCCACATAGCTGGCAAATTCAAGAAATTAAGAACCACAGATTTCAGAAATGCATCTTTAAACCTAGTCAGGTAATTCACATAATTGTGAAAATTATAAATGCTCCTGAGCAGATTTATAGGAAGCTATTTAGGGCAGCATCCCTTTGAAATATCTCCTTCTAACAGCTCCCACCTTGGGGCTGTTCTCTCTTTTCACAGCCAGTGAACTCCTATGTGCAATTCCCACATTCTCCTACAGAAACTTAAGCTGAGCTTGTTTTCTCAAAGACCTGCTGAGTGGATTGTCTAAGTGGACCTTAGGTTGATTTTAAATGACCGGGAAGGGGACCTTTCACATTGGAATGGATGATCTAGATAATGATGCCATGTCTGAACATGTCCTGTGCCAACTTGAAAAAGCTCCAATGGAGAGTAGTGATAGGCAGGTAGAGCTTCCTAGAATTGCCTTCCACCACTAATGTTTCCATTGTAAAATGTTAAATGATTGCTCTCTAATCCTTTGACACAGTGAAAGACAAAAGGAAAAAGTCACATCTTTTCTGGGCATACATCTCATGTACTGTAAGTGCTTCAGTGTTTATCTTCAACCTGAAATCTCTTGGAAGCGGGAGACAACAGGATTATTATTTTGCTTCAAGATCTAACTCATTCTAATACAATTTGATGCATATTCTCCCTGGGAATTCTTTCTAATCTCCACCTGTTTTGGAGGATGTTTTCAGGCAGGGCAGAATTTCTCCAGTTATATGTTCATCTGGGAGAAGAGGGGATTCTGCTGAGCAGGGTTGCCACTGAATCTTGACTTTTACACTGAAGCTCTGCTGGATGAGGACACCAACTGCCAGGACACTAAGCACAGCAGACACTTTGTCCATTTTCTATCCAAAAGCTGCCCAGAAACCTCCTAGGGTGTACATAAATGGGAAAAATTCTTTATTCTGAAATAGGAACTAAGCATTTCCGTTCCAAAAATTCTGCTGAACGACAGAGTAAGCCATGATTAATCAGAAATGGGACTTGGAGCACTTTGGTTGTCCTGGATTTCAGAGAAAACAATGTTCAGACAGGGTATAAGCCACTTCATCTTTTCATTCCACATCCCCCAACACTATACACCTCACCAGCTTGCCTGTCTCTCTGCCCCTGCCTTCCAGTCACAACCAATATCACAGCAAGGCCAACTTGCCAGCATCTTTCCCAGAACCCACCCCTCCCTGAATCAGAATAGAGCTGGAAGGGACCTAGGTCTTCTAATCCAGCTGCCTGCTCAAGCTATTGTCAGGCTTCCAAGTAACACCCCCAACAAAAGAAATACCATTTCAGACAAATGATTGTCCAGTCTCTCCTGTGATGGAACACCTACAACTGCTGAAGGCAAGCTGTTCCACTGGTTAATTGTCCTGTAAGGAAATTTCTCCTTAATTCCAGGTTACTTCTCTCCTTGACTGGTTTCCATCTGTTGCTTCTTGTCCTGCCTTCAGGTGCTTTGGAAAATAAGTTGACCCCCTTTCTTTGTGGCAGCCCCTCAAATACTGGAAGATTGCCATCATGTTCCCGCTAGTCCTTTTCTCTAGACTAGCCAAACCCAAAGCCAGCAACAGTTCTTCAAATATTTTTGCCTCCAGGCCTTTAACCATCTTAGTTGCTCTTCTTTGTAACTAAGTTGCAATTTTGGTCACCACCAAAACTGGATGCAGTATTCCAGGTGTGGCGTTACTAAGGCAGTATAAAGGGCTACTAATATTTAACATGATTTTGATTCAATGCCTGACTATATAACCAAGGATAAGGATGTTTTGGCTGCTGCCACACATTGCTGACTCTTGCTTAAGTGATAGTCCACTAGGACTCCAAGGTCTCTCTCAGTTAGTTTTTGAGCCAATTTCACCTAATCTGTACTTGCACCTTTGTTTCTCCTGCCTTGGTGTAAAACCTTGCTTTTCTCCAGATTAAATTTCATTTTGTTGGATAGGGCCCATTGTTCCAAGTCTGTCAAGATCCATTTGGATCCTGAGCTTGTCTTCTGGGGTGTTGGCTATTCCTGCCAGCTTAGTGTGTCATCTGCAAATTTGATGAGTTCCCCTTTTATTTCCTCATCTAAGTCATTTATGAAGATATTGAAGAATACTGGCCCTAAGATGGAATCTTGTGGTACCTCACTGCTTGCTCCCCTCCATGTAGATGTAGTACCATTAAGGATTACTCGCTGAGTACGATTTGTCAGCCAGTTGCAAATCCATCCGGTGGTGATGGTGTCTATCCCACATTTTTCTAACTTACCAAGAAGTAGATTGTCCACATCATTTTGCTGATCTAATTCAGTCACTTTGTTAAAGAATAAAATGACTGGTTTGGCATGACCTCTTTTTTAAAAAACTGTGCTGCCTTTTAGTTATAACTTTGTTTCTAGATGTTCGCAGATCTATTTTTTGATTATTTTTTGCAGTATCTTCCCAGGTATTGATGTTAGGCTGATTGGTCTGTAGTTTTCTGGGTCTGTTTACTTTGCCAACACCATCCATCTCTTAGCTCTTCTCCTGGTCTTCACATGCCCAATTCTGTATCAGTTCAAAACAACCGGAGCTGTGGGCAAGGATTTTTCTTATTTGATCCTTGTCTGAATAGTTTCTTCCCCAAGACCGACTTTCACTTGGCATCCATCTCCAATGCCCAAAGCCTGGGCTGCATCATGCCACCAATGAGCTCCCTCTTGTTCACAGGGATTGGTGAGCACTTCTCTATTCAGAACTGATTCTGAAAGTTAGGATTGCCACCATCACATGAATGTTAGGTACAGCTAGCCATGCCATTGGTAGAAGAAACACAACAGCTATAAGTACTTTCGTTACTCACCCCGGTTATATTGATAACCCAGCAGTTGGGCTCTGACATCCATGGTGAGCAATGTACAGAGAAAAAAAACCCTACTGTCCATTGGGATTCTTCAAATATTGTCTACTGAATTGTTATGGCCCAGATTAGCATGTTTTATCTTTTTTTTTAAAGGTCAATATTGAACAGGTTCTGATATGTATAGTACAGATAGAGCAGGGATGCCCAACCCCTGGTCCATGGACTGCCACCAGTCTATGGCATGCCAGCAACCGGGCCATGCAAAAAAACCAAAGCCCCATCCGCATGATGCAGGCAGCATGTAAAACCATAGCCCCTCTGGTCCCCCTCTCTCCAAGGAACCAGTCCCTGGTGCCCTGAAGGTTGGGGGCCACTAAGCTAGAGGGTAACATTAGGCAGTCTAATATTCGCCTTGGACTGAAGCTCTTGAAGAATGGCTGTTGTGGGTTGTACCTTGATTTCACACAGAAAATGGAGTCTTCCGCGCTGCTCAGGGGTTGACAAACTGAAGGGTATAGCTTCCTCTTTGCTTCTTTAGCCACTTCCTGCCTGTGAATAGGCAGAAATAGGGAGGAACAAAATCCATTAGATAGACTTCTGGAAGAACTTACGAACTCCTCACAAACAAAATAGGTTGACTTTTTGCATCACTCTGATCATGTACAGTATGGTTTCACTTTGGAACAAACATAATGGTGGAGGGAGTAAAAGGACTGGCACGTTTGTATCTGTGTCCATGAGGGTGCAACCAAACCTGTCCCATTTCTCAACTGCCCATTGGCCAGCTCATATCTTCTTTATATGTATCTTGAGGCTGTGCCAAAAATATCAAAATACCTGCATATCCAGCTTCCTCAGACTCTCCTGCCACCATTCCATTGAGAGCAAAAGCAGACATGGTGAGTTTGCCCCCATTGAGATCTTGGGAGGTCAGTGCTTCCAGGTCAGTCCTCCAAACTTCCATCCTGGAACCGCTGATGGCTAATAGCGACTTGGGTGTTGTGTATTACCTTACCAGCCACTGGTACAGTCTTGTACCACTCTGGCAGCATTTGCCCCACAACCAATTTGTCTCTTTTCTGTCATCATCACATCTCAATGCATGAATAAATATTGTTTCAGTCTGCTCAATGCCTAGCTTGACAAGGTCCAGGCAGGGGAGATTAGTATCATATACTCTAGAAGCATTGCATACTCTTGAAGACAGCATGTAAGACTAAAGAGAAGGGCTTCCCTCTGACAAAAGAAGACACTCTAAGCCAGGTCTGTCCAACCCCCAGCCTGCATGCAACCCTGGACAGCTAGTAATATGCCCCAAGATCGTAAACTTTTGACATCATAATTAATATACATTAACTGTTATATATTTTATACGCAGTTCAAGAGAATTCCTCTTCACTCAAAGAGGCTCAGGAAACCCAAAAAGTTGTACACCCAGGTTCTAAGCCCTGCTTTCTAGCTAGAAGAGATGCAGCTATCTCCTTCTATTCCTGCTGACAGAGAAAAGCCTCATCTCTAATCTAAGCAGCAGCATCAGATGGCCAACAAAGCATGCTTTCATACTATCCACAATTTGTAAAAAATAACAATCAGTGCTATAAATACGTAACACTGCCTAGCATCAGATATATGCAAGTTATGTTGAATAGCCTACATCTTGGTTTTGAGAAAGTATAAGCTTTTAGCCCTCTGCAGGATGAAGACTCTCACCTGTTAATTTTGTGCTATATTTCAAACAGGAAACATTCTTATATCCATGGAAAAGAAAAACTGGGACTTTGGGGAGTAGGGGGAAAAGGAAAATAAGGAAAATGAAATTTAAAAGAAAACCAAAACATGTTAACTGCTTCCAAATCACACAGGAAAAGAGGGGACATCAACCTGGATATGGAATCTGTCTTCCATAGTAAACGTTTAGTGCCGGCTACCATCTAGTGGGAAGCAAAGGGACAGAAAACAAGCCCATTGTATGTCACACATACAAGATCCTCAAATGCATTTCCACTTTCTGAAGATTAATCAGCTCAATCCATAACTTGCACAAAGCAGGGAAAAACAAGATACATGCATGATTTGAGAAAGCACATCTAAGAGCATATCACTGGAAGAAAGGGAAGGGGGAGGTATTCTGACCTATTTGTTTTTTTAACATCAGGAACTTCCACACAATCCTTTCTTTGGTCAATGGTATCTAATTCTTTTTCAGGTAGTGGGTTGCTTGTATTCTTGCCTCTCAGCTGCTTGTAACTTAGGGAAGTCTGTTCAATCACTGCACCAAATGATTCATGTTCAGCCACTAGTTGGCTTCCTACTGGCAAATCATTTGTCACTGTCTTTATTGCTTCATTATCTATTTTTCTAGATAGACCTCTCTCCGGATTCAAAGAAGCTGTTACATCTGAGTCAGCTTCTGGAATCCTAACACCATTGTAATTTGCACCAGACTCTGCTTGATTTTTAGAGCTCTTATTCAAGTATTTTTCCAAATCATTCATGAAAAGAGCCCTCTCGCTTGAGCTGGCTGAAGAACCGGTCTGAGGAAGAGGTTCTGTGCTTTCAACCTCATCCAGAGCCCTCAGAGGCTGTGAAGATTCAGGACAAGCTAAAAGGCTACTACTCTTCACATCCTCAAATCTATTTACTTCAACTGCTACAAAACATGGGGAGGTTTCCAGATCCTCTGCTATGAGCTCATCCTCAGCTTCACGAGAGAGTCCGGTGGGAGAATCTGGCTTTTCCTCATCAGAACGAGCCAGGATGGCATCATCCAAGTCATTATCCAAGCATCCACTGCTGCTCAGGAAAGAGCCTGGAGAAGCTGCTCTTCCATTGCTGAGAGAATGTGCCTGAGAGGATGAGCACCTGCAGGTCATACAGCATTGTCTTTTCGTGTCTCCTGTGCCGCCTTCTTCACACGCCTCTTCTAAATGCCTCTTGCTCCTGGAACCTAAAGCAAACAGAGAAAGCAACTTTAAGAAACGACTACAGATGCAGAGAATGCGACTTGACCCAATACTGCTTTTCTGACTGCTATATTTTAAGGATTCCATCCTCCGCTCTCCAGGTTAAAGACTAAGGAAGGATAAACTTATAACCAAAGCCCTGTTTCAATCAAAGTGGTCTCCAACTGCCTGGAACCTCAGCTTTGAGAAAGTTCAAGCATGGCTTTCCTCCTCTTCCCCTGAGACTGCACGTACTTGGAAGGAGGCTTCATCGTGCAAATGAAGTCAAGCCACTTGCTTATTGCTTACAATTCTTGCGCTAGAGCAGGGGTGTCAAACTGGGATTCTTTGAGGGCTGGATCAGCATTGTAGTTCTCCTCTGCGGTCCAGCGGGGGAGACGGGACGGACGCCTCCAGCAGCACCCTGCCGGCCAAAACAGGTGCTGCCAGGAGAGGCACTGCGGGCCGGTCCTTTGCTATTTCCAGCGGGCCCCATCGGCCGGATTTAAGCACCCCTGCACTAGAGTAAGCGAACCTCACTGAGCTGCAGATTTCCTACAGACTTCCTTTTCCATTTCAATGGGTCGCCTGAACAAGGATTTCCTTAAGCTTTACCTGCGGCTCAGATTCTGATGATGAAAGTCTATATACAAGAGGAAGTTAAAACAATACTAAGATTTAAGAAAACAGAAGAAAGCAGCCCACTGTGACACCAAGATTAAGTTGTAAGGGTAAGAAAACTGCTACTCTAACCCTTAGTATATCAGGACTTTCTGTATTTTTTAAAAGAAGTGGAACACTTTGCTGCATTTAAAGGAGAGCCGGTTTGGAGTGGTGGTTAAGGCACCAGGCTAGAAACAGGAGAATGAGTCCCAGTCCTGCTTAGCCACAAAGCCACTTTGGAAAAGCCATTCCTCATGGCCCTAGGAAGGAGGCAATGGTGAACCGCTTCTGAAAAATCTGGTTAAGAAAACTGTACGGTCATGTCCAGGCACTCACCAGGAGTCAATACTAATTCAAAGGTATAAAGAAGTTTAAAATATAAAATTGTATTTTTTGAAAGTCCTTTTGAAAAAAGAAATATTTTTATATGATTTATTGATATTAGCAGCAATTTAATACCATATGGATATTTTAAAAGCTGTATTGGTACAAGTATGCTTATCATGTTTAATCTTAGTTTTGCAAATAACCAAGTTACATGAACCCAAATATTGTGGCTATATTATGGCTCACTGCACTGTGTGAATAGCCATTATAAATGGTTAGAAAGTTAGAATTAACCTCTATATTATTTGTGATATGATATTCAATTACAGATAGTCCTCGACTTATGATCACAATTGAGCCCAAAATTTCTGTTGCTAAGCAACGTTAAATGAATTTTGCCCCAATTTACGACCTTTCTTGCCACGGTTGTTAAGTGAATCACTTCAATTGTTAAGTTGGTAACACGGTTCTATCCAGGGAAGTTCTTTTAATAATGGGTTAATAATGAGTGTGCATTTAGTGCATTTAAACAATATATTAAAGATCTGGAAATTGAACAAGATTGGGCTGCTCTTCCCAAGAATGTTTATTTGAGCAATCAAAGTCCCCCTTTTAAAGCAGCAAGATATTATCTCAAATAACCACCCCCAAAATCCAAAAGGGACTAACCTTAGCAACACACTTCCCACAGCAGTTTTGGAGGGCCAATACAAAAAAATACCATATGAGCTGAGACTGCGTCCCTGTGGACAACAGGCCATTGAAACTATAGCTTACGTCCTGCTATACTACATCTTCTATAAGGACTCACAGATTGAATTTATAACACCTCACCTAATAAAATACCCAGGAAATATTCATGTTTTTTATGTGCAACTACTGCTAGTAGTTTCATTGAATGTGATCAAATTTTGCTCTGTTGTATGTAAAATTAAGCAAACTTTAACTGCCCATTGATAATCCACCACCAACTGCAATACATTATCCTGTCTGCCTCTTATTTTTGTTTTTAGTATTTTTAATGTTTTTGTTTGTGGTACTGGTCCATGACCAATAATAAAGATTGTTGCTGCAGCAAAACAGGTGTTAAATGAATCTGGCTTCCCCATTGACTTTCCTTGTCATAAGTTTGCAAAGGGTGATCACATGACCCTATGACACTGCAGCCATCGTAACTGTGAGTCCGTTGCCAAGCAGCTGAATTTTTATAAGGTGAGCATGGGGATGCTGAAACAATTATGTGAAAAATGGTCATAAGTTAACAAAACAGAATAACAGAGTTGGAAGGAACTATGGAGGTCTTCTAGTTCAACCCTCTGCTCAGGCAGGAAATCCTACACCAGTGATGGTTAATCTTTTTGGTGCCGAGTGCCCAAAGCATGCATGCACACGCATGAATGCATGTGCGTGTGCCACAACCCCCAAAATGCAATGTGAGTGCCCCCCGCGCATGCGCCCCCCTGCGCATGCGCCCTGGGCCCCCATTTTGACTTCCAGGTTGGTGCAGGAGGCTTTTCAGGCCCAAAATAGGGTGGGGAGGAGGTAGCTAGGACTCGATGGGGGAGAAACTGTGGAGATCGTGTCCTAGCTTTCTCCTGCATTCCTGCCTTCTCCAATCTTTGCAATTTCTCCCCCATCAAATCCTAGCTGCCTCCTGCCTTCCACGATCTCCAAAGTTTCTCCCCCCACCGAGTGCCTCCTGCCTTCCGTGCCTCCTCCGATCTTTGCAGTTTCTCCCCCCATTGTGTCCTAGCTTTCTCCTGCTTTCCTGCCACAGAGAGGCATCTGCAGAGGGTGGAACCTGCAGAGATCGGGGAAGGCCCTGCCCCCGTGTATGTGCGGCAGAGACCCGAAGACCAGCTGGCCAATGGGAGGTGCGCGCATATGCGGTGGAGCTGGGCTGGGGCGACGGCTGGCATGCCCACAGAAAGGGCTCTGCATGCCACCTGTGGCACGTGTGCCATAGGTTCACCATCACAGCCCTATACCATTTCAGACTAGTGGTGTCCACTCTCTTCTTAAAAACTTCCAGTGTTGGAGCATTCACAACTTCTGTTAAATTAATTTTAACTTTGATACTGTATATTTATGTTTTAATTGGCTGTACACCGCCCCGAGTCCTTCAGGAGGAGGGCAGTATATAAATAAAATTATTATTATTATTATTCTGGAGCCAATTTGTTCCACTGGTTTCTCAGTCATGAAATTTATCCTTAACTTATAAGTTGGTTTTCTTCTTGATCAGTTTGTATCCATTGCTTCTGGTCTTGCCTTCAGATGCTTTGGAGAATAGCTTGACTCCTTTCTGTGTGGCAACCCTTGAGATATTGGAACACTGCTATCATGTCACCCCTAGTCCTTCTATTCATTAAAATAAACACACCCAATTCCAGCAACCGTTCTTTATATTTTTTAGTCTACAGTCCCCTAAAATAGTCCCTTTTTTCAGTGCTGTTGTAACTTCAAACGGTCACTAAATGAACTGTTGTAAGTCAAAGACTACTCGTAATGCGATCCATATAATAGAAAAAGTACCATATATACTCGCGTATAAGCCGAGTTTTTCAGCCCGTTTTTCAGGCTGAAAAACGCCCCCTAGGCTTATACGCAGGTCATGAAAAAAATGACTTTTTCCCTGCAAGCTAGGAAACAGCGGGAGAACGGGATTTGCTTACCCCGCCCACTCCCAATCTATTGGGACTGCCTCCTGAGTTCCAGCTGATGGCTAGAGGAGAAAAAAAAACTTTAAATTCTTGCCACAGGGCTTCAAAGGCCCCCCCTACAGCTGATCAGGGTTAAAAGAAAACAAATGAGAAGATCGGTGCAGGCTGCAAAAAGGTGCCTGCTGCAAAGAGCACATTTTTTTTCTCCTTATGCTGAAACCAAAAGCGAAACTAAAACAGCTTGTTGGCTTTGCTGTTTGCTAAGGCAGATTTCTTTTTCCTCATCAAAAAAGGTTGGCGCAAACAATGGGAAATTTATGGCAAATGGCAAAAGAGGGGAGTTCAAGATTTTAAAACACAAAAGAAAAAAAAGTTCTATTTAAATAGGGAATTGTAATAATTGAGATATTATTAATTGTATATTGTGTTGAAAGCAGAAATGGTTAAGTTGTGGTTTGGAAGAATATATGGGGGAAATTATTTGGTTTATTATTATTGGTAAATATAATTAATTGATTTGTAAGAAATTGGATTGCATGGAAATAATTGGAATATTCATGTTCATATTGATTAATATACAAAAAAGATAGTTATATAATTAATTGATTTATATTAAAATGTTGAATTTGTATTAAACAACTGTAATATTACATAATTAAGCAATGTGAGGATTGATATAAAAATAGATGACAACAGGAAGGGGTATAATATAGAATAGAAGTGAAAAATTGAATTTGATTAAGATTAGAGATGAGGATGAAGGGTAATATTGGTTTTTTTAAAAAATAGATGAGGAATAAATATGGCAAAAAGGAAATATAGAAATTGTAAATTTAAGTGAAATGACTGAACACTGTTTAAATTTGTGAACCGGCCAAATACTCTGTTCAAAGAAAATACATTGTATGTTTGTATGTGTGTTTCTAATTATTGCTATTTATTCATATTTGTTCTCTTTTATTCTTTAAAGTTTAACAATTCATTCTTTATCTTAATATCTTTATATGTGTTTGGGGTTGGTTTTCTTCCCTTTCATCTTTTTTATTGTACAGCTATCTTTCTCCTCAAACCTACCACCTCTTTTCTTTCCTTCTTACTTTCTCTTCCCCCCCTTCTTCTCCTCCCTATTTCCTCTTCCTTTCTTCTTCTCCTCCTCTCTTCCTCCCTCTCCTTTTATGCACATGGACTCCTTTTATGCACATGGACTACTCAGAGGGCTGAAAAAGTTATTTTTGACTGGTCCTCGCACTTGTGACCAGTCCTTGAACTTACGACTGTCCTCACATTTTACGTTTTGGCCCTATCTTGTCACCATGGTGAAGAGAAGCAGTTGTGAAATGAGTGACACCGTTTTTAAGAATGCTACAATGGGCATAAATGATGACCAGTCATAAGTGCGAAGACCGGTCAAAAGTGTGAGGACCTGTCAGAAATCACTTTTTTCAGCCCTTTGAGTAGTCCTTTTGTGCACATGGACTGCTCAGAGGGCTGAAAAAATTATTTTTGACTGGTCCTCACACTTGTGACCAGTCCTCAAACTTCTGACTGGTCCTCACACTTATGACCATCCTCACATTTATGCCCGTGCAGCATTCTTAAAACCATGTCACTCATTTCACAACTGCTTCTCTTCACCATTGTGACAAGATAGGGCAAAAACATAAAATGTGAGGACAGTCGTAAGTTCGAGGACTGGTCACAAGTGCAAGGACCAGTCAAAAATTACTTTTTCAGCCCTCTGAGTAGTCCTTATGCACAAAAGGACTACTCAGAGGGCTGAAAAAAGTGATTTCTGACAGGTCCTCGCACTTTTGACCAGTCTTTTTTTACTTTGAAATTTACGAGTAGCCGCTGCATTTTCCACTCCCGGCTTATACGCGAGTCAACAAGTTTTCCCAGTTTTTTGGGGTAAAATTGGGGGGGGGTCGGCTTATATGCGGGTCGGCTTATACACGAGTATATACGGTATTCTCAGCATCAAAGTCCTAATTTTCTGGGAGTTATAGCTTTCTACAGGGAAGATAGAGTTTCTATTCAACAGTGACTTGTTTACACCAAAAAGTTTCAAAACCAACATTCAATAAAATAAACTGTTTATGCCAATTAAATCATGCTTCTAACAAAAAAATACCCTTCCAGGGTTTACTTGGAAAGTTAAGATATTGTGAATTGTCATTGGGTGGCTAGCTAATAATAAAATGGCAGCCATAGTGGACGTTGTTAACAGCTCTGTAAGCCAAAAAGCAGGTGACCCTGATCACCATTGCAGGTTCCTGGGATGCTGTCTACATCATAGCCATTTCCTTCTGGTCTACTTTCAAAAATACTGCCACCATCTTCTAGGGAATGATCAGGGCATATGCCAGAGACATTTGTGACACCAGAAATTCAAATTTTGCTGAATAAATTCCTATTTACTGTATATACTCGAGTATAAGCCGACCCGAATATAAGCCGAGACCCCCAATTTTACCACAAAAAACTGGGAAAACTTATTGACTCGAGTATAAGCCGGGGGTGGGAAATGCAGCGGCCACTGGTAAATTTCAAAATAAAAAAAGACTGGTCAAAAGTGCAAGGACCTGTCAGAAATCACTTTTTTCAGCCCTCTTAGTAGTCCTTTTGTGCATATGGACTACTCAGAGGGCTGAAAAAGTTATTTTTGACTGATCCTCGCACTTGTGACCAGTCCTCAAACTTACAACTGTCCTCACATTTTACATTTTTGCCCTATCTTATCACCACGGTGAAGAGAAGCAGCTGTGAAATGAGTGACATGGTTGTTAAGAATGCTACAATGGGCATAAATGATAACCAGTCATAAGTGCGAAGACCAGTCAAAAGTGCGAGGACCTGTCAGAAATCACTTTTTTCAGCCCTCTGGGTAGTCCTTTTGTGCATATGCACTACTCAGAGGGCTGAAAAAGTAATTTTTGACTGGTCCTCGCACTTGTGACCAGTCCTCGAACTTACGACTGTCCTCACATTTTACATTTTTGCCCTATCTTATCACCATTTCTCTCTCCCCTTCTCTTTCTCATTCTTTCTCTCTCCCCCTCTTTCTCTCTCCCTCTCCTCCACTCTCTCTCTCATTCTCTTTCTCCCCCCTTCCTCAAAGAGAGAGGTGGTGGTAGGTTTGAGGAGAGAGATTGCTGTACAATAAAAAAGATGAAAGGGAAGAAAACCAACCCCAAACAAATATAAAGATATTAAGATAAAGAATGAATTGTTAAACTTTAAAGAATAAAAGAGAACAAATATGAATAAATAGCAATAATTAGAAACACACATACAAACATACAATGTATTTTCTTTGAACAGAGTATTTGGCCGGTTCACAAATTTAAACAGTGTTTAGTCATTTCACTTAAATTTACAATTTCTATATTTCCTTTTTGCCATATTTATTCCTCATCTATTTTTTTAAAAAACCAATATTACCCTTCATCCTCATCTCTAATCTTAATCAAATTCAATTTTTCACTTCTATTCTATATTATACCCCTTCCCATTGTCATCTATTTTTATATCCATCCTCACATTGGTTAATTATGTAATATTACAGTTGTTCAATACAAATTCAACATTTTAATATAAATCAATTAGTTATATAACTATCTTTTTTGTATATTAATCAATATGAACATGAATATTCCAATTATTTCCATGCAATCCAATTTCTTACAAATCAATTACCGGTAATTATATTTACCAATAATAATAAACCAAATAATTTCCCCTATATATTCTTCCAAACCACAACTTAACCATTTCTGCTTTCAACACAATATACAATTAATAGTATCTCAATTATTACAATTCCCTAGTTAAATAGAGCTTTTTCTTTTGTGTTTTAAAATCTTGAACTCTCTTCTTTTGCCATTTGCCATGAATTTCCCATTGTTTGCACCTACTTTTTTTGATCAGGAAAAAGAAATCTGTCTTTCCAACCTTGCAAGCAAAAGAAAAAGAAAATCTCTCTCTGCCTCATTTTGTCATGTTGCAGCAAAGACCCTGCTTTAGTTTCAGTTTCGCTTTTTTAGCATAGCTGGGAGGGGGAGGGAAAATGCTCCAGCAATTTACCTCTTTGCAGCTAGCTAGCAACAGAACCCAGGTAAAACAGCTGAGACCAAATCAGCTGAGGGTCGGGAGGCTCTTCAAATCAACTTATGGTAATTAACCTATACTGACGCTGAAAGGGGTTTTTTTCTATTTTTGCAGACAGGGGTCTACTCATTTGTTTTCTTTTAAAAAGGCATTTTTTTCGTGACTCGAATATAAGCCAAGGGGGGCTTTTTCAGCCTGAAAAAATGTGCTGAAAAACTCAGCTTATATTCGAGTATATACGGTAATCTTTGGAAATCAATATACATGAGGACCCAGTTTGTGGGGGCAATAAGCTGACTTTGTATAAATATACAAAAGTATGATGGCTATTGCTTAACACATTGTAAGCCGCCCTGAGTCTCCGGAGAAGGGCGGCATATAAATCAAATTAAAAAACAAACAAACATATATACATACACACACACGTACATTTACATACATATAGATTGATTGATTGATTTCTGTCCATTCACCATTGGGCCAATTTACATTTTACTGATCTTTTTAAAGTTAGAATGTTTATGACTTTCCTTTTTAATTATCTGATTATGGAAATGTGATAGACATAAACTTTTAAAAGTAAAGACATCTGTTAAAAAGACCGAGGTGAGGTGAATATATACTGAGCCGGAGGATAGTTCCACCTTAAGGAGAACCTGACCTCTTTGCTCATGGGGGATCCAGACCAACGATCTCCACATCTCTTCCTACCAAGAACCTAAAGCTCTGTAAAAAAAATCTTGGAAAATGCATTTTGTTTGATATTTAAAATGCAGGTTCAGTAATGTTCGAATAGACGATTTTTTTCTGAGTTTGTTCATAAATATCCTCATTTAAATATTTTTTAACCCACAGATGGTGCCCCCCACCCCCATCATTACGGAACGGATTTAAAGCGCCACCGAAAAGCCTCCTCGTTCCAGCCCCTTCCCTTCCCCGGAGACGGTCCGGCCCCAAACCAGAAACACCCGCCGCGGCCCCCCTCGCCCCGCCCCTCCCTTTCGCTTTCGCTTTCTCTTTCGGCCTCCCGTGTTACTATGGTTACTACGCCCCGCCCCCCGCGCCTTTCGCGACGCCCCCCTCCGGCCATCCCCAAAAGCCCCGGAAGGCAGCCCCCCCCCGCAAAGGGGGCGCAGGAAAGGGGCTCAACCCCTCAGCGAGCAACCACGAAGCCCTCCCGGCGGAAAGCCGCGTCGCCCACCGCCCGGCTGCTCTTGGCGAGAGGCGCGAGAGGCCCAGGCGCGCCCCCCTCTCCTCCGCCCCCCCTCCGACAGCAGCCGCTTCCGTGACTCACCCGCCGCCATCTTCGCCGGAGAGGCGCTGGCCACGCCCCGCCCGCTCCGATCGGCCTTTCGGTGCTCGCGCGGCAGGGGCGCCAGTCCGAGGGGAGGAGCGCCGAGCGGCAGCTGGTGTGACTCGTGGAGAGACCGCCTGCGCCAGGTGCGCTTCCTTCCCTGTCGGCCCCGCCAGGCATCCCGCGTCCCATCTGCTTCCCCCGAAGGCGCCCGGGGACTGCGGCGGGGTCTCCCCGAAGGCGCCTCGCTGGCGAGAGTTGCCCGGAGGGAGGAGGGGAGGGGGAGGGCTGGGTTGTGGGTCGCTGAGTGGGCCCGGGATCCCCTGGCCTCGCCTGCTTCCCTTTCTGATCTCCCCGCTTGAGAAAGGGGGCTGCGCTGGGGCTGCGGAGAGGGGCTCCCCTTCCGGGCAATCAGGGCCGTCTCGTTGGGTTTCAGGCTCGGAGGCCGCCGAGTGAGTCAGCAGCTGGCGGGAGTCGCCATGGGGGATGAACTGACAGCCCAGGAGAAGCTTCACCTCATCACCCGGAATCTGCAGGTACTGGGCTGGGGGGGGGGGGGGGGGAGAAGGGGGGGGGGGGCTAAGGGGCCCGGGCGGAAACCGGCCCTGAAAGGGGGGGGGGGGGGGGGGGGGGGGGGGGATGAAGAAGGGGCGGAGGAGCTAAGGGACCAGGAGGAAATCGGCCCTTAAACCGGGAGACGGCCAGCCCTGAGCAAGGACAGGCCTCAAGCGCTGCCCTGCGAGTGAAAGTCGTTCTTCGTTCATTCGATTTTTTTTAAAAAGTTTTTTATTTTTATAAACAAACAAACACACAATACATAATCAATCAATCAGTGTATCATCTGAGTACATCTTTTGTGTCTTCTCCCTACTCCTCAATTATTTCCCATATCTTAATATTTATCATTTCATTTATTATGCCATTTCTCCCATCTTTCTTTACACTATTATTCTATGTATATCTCTTCTCCAACCAATAATAAAATTGCCCCCATATCTTAAAATATTCCGATTCCGCTCTTTCTTTAAATGTCAAAGTCAATCTATTCATTTCTGCACCATCCCATATTTTCTTAATTATTTCTCCCTCCATAGGGATTTTCTCTGCTTTCTTTTTTTTATTGAAAAAGTTTTACCAATACAAATTTTCCCCCTTTTCCCCCCTCCCTAGCCCAACATTATAAGATACATATAAAAACAATATATAATTCTATCCCATCCCCACCCTAACCCTCCCCCTCCTCCCTCTTCCCTCCCCCCCTTGACTTCCATTATATGCAATATTAATATTCCCAAACAATATATATGTTATTCAATCTTCCATATCTTTTTTCTATATTTACTAACATACTAACATAATCATCTCAGCTAAAAGCGATATAATATTTTCTAGTCTGATACTTATTCTGTACATACTCAATCCATAATTTCCATTCCTGTATATACTTCTCATGCGTCTGGTCTTTTAAAAAAGCTGAAACCTTTGCCATTTCTGCAAATCCAGCCATCTTCTGGGTCCATTGGTCAACAGTTGGTAAAACATCACTCTTCCAATGTTGGGCAATCAACAACCTAGCTGCTGTCACCATATACAAAATCAATTTAGTTTCACCCAGTGTAAAGTCTTTAGCTATACCCAATAGAAAAAATTGCAGAGAAAATTGTATTTTTTTCTTTAAAACATTTTGCATAACCCACCAGATTTTTATCCAAAAAGCCCTCACTTTCCTGCAAGTCCACCAGATGTGATAATATGTAGCATCTAAATAATCACATCTCCAACATTTTGGCTGCACATTAGGGTACATGCAAGACAATTTCTTGGGGTCTAAATGCCATCTATAAAACATTTTATAAAAATTTTCTCGTAAATTTTGTGACTGTGTAAATTTAACATTCTGAACCCATATTTTTTCCCATGTTTCCATCATAACTGGTTGAGAGAAATTTTGTGCCCATTTAATCATACAATCTTTAACTAGCTCATTTTCTGAATCCCTTTCTAACAGAACATTATAAACTCTCTTAATATACATTGGACCTGTCCGCTTTATGTGTTCAACCAATTCTACTTCATATTCCATTAAACCAGTTTGTTGATCTTCTTTCCATCTCATCTGTAATTGATTGTATTGCAACCAAGTCAACAATTTCCCTTCTTCCAACAGCATATCCAAAGTCTTCAATCGCCACCTGCCCTCTTCAAAGTAAAGTAACTCTTTATATAAGAAACCCCCGAGTGACTTAATATTTGTATTCCACATGGTATCAGCAAGATCCAGCCAAAACGGAATCTTGTAATCCCAATTAATTCAGTGCCTTCTCCAGACTCTCAACAAGGCATTTCTGAGTAGATGACTATTGAACACTTTGTCCACTTTGTTATCATAAAATAGGTATGCATGCCAACCCCAAACCAGGTCATGACTTTCTATATTCAACAAATCAGTCTTAGTTTTCCCAAACCAATCACTTAATTGTATCAATGCAGTTGCTTCATAATATAGTCGAAGGTTTGGGAGTTTAAGACCACCTCTCTCACGAGTATCTTGCATTATTTTCAGTTTAACTCTTGGTTTTTTATCATTCCAAATGAATTTATTCAGTCCTTTTTGCCATTCTAGCAATGGTTTGTCTGATTTAAGCACCAGTATCATTTGAAATAAAAAGATAAGTCTAGGTAAAACATTCATCTTTACTGCTGATATTCTTCCAAGCAGTGATAACTGCAGTTTCTTCCAGTTTTGCATATCTTTTTGTATCTTTTGCCACAGAACCTCATAGTTATTTTGAAACAGTTTAGCATTGGAGTCTGTGATTTGTACTCCTAAATATTTGACCTTTGAAACAATCTCAAAACCTGCCATTCTTTCCAGTTCCTTTTTTTTGCTCTCTGTCAGATTTTTGACAATCATTTTAGTTTTCTTCTGATTCAGCCTAAAACCAGATACCATGCCATAATCTTCTATGATATTTTTCATCTGGATTATTGAATTCATAGGTTGTGATAGGGTAACAACCAGATCATCTGCAAATGCCTTAGTTCTGTAGTCCTCTTGCCTTATAGCTATTCCAGTCAAGGAGTTCGAATCCCGTATTGCGTTAAGTAAGACTTCTAAAGTTAGAATAAATAATAGCGGGGATAATGGACAACCTTGTCTGGTGCCTTTTTGTATGTTGAAATTCGATGTTAAACATCCATTAATAATAAGTTGCGCATATTGTTCTTGATAAATTGCACCAATCGCTTGTATAAACCGCTCCCCCAAATCCATTTTTTCCAAAGTCTTAATTATAAAGTTCCAATTCACTCGATCAAAGGCTTTTTCCGCATCCAAAAAAACCAGCACTGCAGAGATCTGTTTATTCTTATCTAGATAGTCCATTAAGTCTATAACTTGCCTAACATTCTCCTTCATATATCTGCCTTCAATAAATCCTACTTAGTCATGATGAATTATCTTTTGAATAACTGGCATCAATCTGTTGGCTAGTACTTTTGCAAAGATTTTATAGTCTGTGTTTAATAAAGATATTGGTCTATAATTTTCTGGTTTCTTAGGACCTGATTCTTCTTTCGAAATCAATGAAACAAAAGCTGTTTTCCATGAGGAAGGTATCTTACCTCCTAGTTGTATATTACGAAATAAATCTTTAAGATGCTCAATCATTTCTTCTTGTAAAGTTTTATAATAAATTGCAGTTAAGCTGTCCGTCCCTGGAGCTTTAGCTGTTTTTAATTGTTTTATAGCAAAACTGATCTCCTCCACTGTTATCAATTGTTCCAAACTTTTCTTTTGAGTCGTTGAAATTTTTGAAACTCTCTTGTTTTCTAAATATTCATCTATAGTAATATTCTGTATGTCATCTTTAGCATATAACTTAGTATAATATTCCAAAAAGGCTTTTTTAATTAGATCTTGTTGATAAACTTCTTTGGTTGCTTTGTTGCCATTTTGCCTCTTAAAGATCTTCCTTTTCCACAAACTCTAGCAACTTTTCCCAAAAAGTTCTCCAGATTCAATCAGGTCTATAAAAGTCAATTAGTATTTTTATTTTATTTTATTTTATTTTTTGGTTACTTTTCTGCCTCTTCCAGCCGGATTTGTTACTTTAAAATGTAGCCGAATACACTGATCAAATTACTTTCGCTTTCAGCTGTTCTCCACTGAAAGCAAGCGCCATTTTTTCCCCCCGTTCTCAGACCCAGATAACTTTCACTTTAAGAACTCTTTAAAATAGTTCAGAAAACTTCCAATACTTGCTGTTTAATAAGTTTCAAATCTTCCTTATTTTTCGTTGTTGTTGGTAATGCTGCCGCGCTGTCTTGCTCTCTTTAAAGCAGAGTTTCCCAGTCGTCCGGAGCTTCAGCGGGTTGGATAGGGAGTCCCACCCTGTTAACTTCCCAGAAGCAAAAAAAACTTTCTGGGGGTCTCACAGGGGACTCTACCTGCAGCCGCCGGCTCTCCTCACAAGCCCCTCGCGTCTTGGAGTTTTTCGAGCCGTTTCAGTTGCCGAAACGGCTCTTTTACGGGCGATTGGGCTGGCGGTCTTCAAAAGACCGTCAGCGACGGCTCACGGCAACAGCGGAAGTCTCTGCTTTCCATCTCTGCGCAAATACTATCCTCGCAGCAGTTACAACATGTACAATCAAATATATATTTTCCTTACTAAATTTCTCTGGTAAGATACCCAATAGGAACAGTTCAGTTTTTAAATCTATATATTGTTGCATCATTTCTTCTAACCATGTTTTGATTTTCATCCAATAATTTCTCACTTCTTGACATGTCCACCACATATGATAATATGATCCTGGTATCCGATGACACTTCCAACATTTTGCAGATTTATCTTTAAACATTTTTGCCAATTTTTCAGGAAGCATATGCCATCTATAAAACATTTTATATTGATTCTCCTTATATGCTGTGGACATTGTTAATTTATAATTCTTTTCCCATAGCTGCTGCCATTTATCTAGCTCAATTGAATAGCTGAAATTTTTTGCCCAGGCTATCATTGTATCTTTTATCCGTTCTTCTAATTCAATACTAAGTAGATAGTTATATATTATTTTAATTATTTGTTCATCTGTTCCTGTGAGTATCTTATCCAGTTCTATCATTTCTAAATAGAAACCATATATTTTAGCATATTTTTCATATCTTGTTTGAATTTGTATGAGTATACCAATCTATCTCAATCCCTTGTTCTTCTGTTTCTTGTTTCCCTTTCAATGCCCCCTTATCTGTTAAAATAGCGTTATATCTAAGAATATTTCTAATATTAATAATGTTTGGATGTATTAATGCTTCCATTGTTGATAACCATGCTGGTATTTTCAAATAATATTTATCTCTAATCTTCTCTCACACTAATAATAATGCATTTCTTACATAATGTCTTTGAAAATAAATATGCATCTGTGTTGTGATAAAAAAAGATGAGTGCAGAACGCAGAAATGCCATGGACAGTCTTCCCTGATTTTGCTGCTTGTCTGCTACAGGGCTGATCAGATAATGGCTGCAGTGATGAGGTCTCGCTCTCTGCAGGGGCCAGAGAACGTGGTGGGATCTGTGGCTGAAGTGAAGAGGTGAAGTTAATAAGGCTAGCTAGGAATCCCTGAAGGGGAGGAAACGATGGAGACCTGACCTTCCTAAATCCCTGGAGTGCTTATCTCAAGAGAGCGCATTTAGTCTGGCAAGACTGGCAACAACAAATAAATTTCTCTGATGAGCTCAAGGTGTCATTCTGCTTCCTTGTGCCTGGCAGGGAAGAGCCACAATTGGATCCCTTGGGCTTCCAGGCAGCTTTAGTTATTTCTTGTTCCAAGTCTTGGGGTTTTGTGGATGCTGGACTTGGGAAGAGTTCTGCTGCAGTCAAGACATTTAATCTTGACTTTTAGTAAAATTTCTACTTCCAGCAGACGTTCTAAATAATCCTATTTGTTTGCAGGAGGTTCTTGGAGAGGATAAATTGAAAGCCATCCTGAAAGAGCGGGAGCTGAAGATTTACTGGGGGACAGCCACGACGGGCAAGCCTCACATCGCCTACTTCGTGCCCATGTCCAAGATTGCAGACTTCCTCAAGGCTGGCTGTGAGGTTGAGCCAACTCTGCCTTTGCTTTGGATCGTTGGGGGGAGTCATGTGGTTGCTGCCACTGTAGCCTGAAGGGCCTGTGGAATATTGGAGACTCTGGAGAGGGAGACATGTGCAAAGCTGACTGGGGAATTCTGGGAGTTGAAGTCCACCCACTTTAAAGCTGCCAAGATTAAGAAACACTGCCCTACTGTGTCTTCTTGGACCTCTCCCCATGTGTGACTCTGAGTCACTAAATAAACCACACTGAGCTGTATCTCTAGGGTGGGAAGGGAAGAAGAGGCAGAAGAATACTCTGTACCTTGATAAAGGAATGTCTCTTGACTCGTGGACACAGTCATCTCATTTCCTTCAAGCAAACTGTTTAAACTGTGGCCCAAAACTCACAACTGCATGGGAATTCTAAATTCTAAGGAATTAACTCCCAAATCACCTCCTGTTCTCAGGATTTTTATTCCTTAGGTAGAATTTGCTGCAGTTGGTAATGATAGTGATCACTGGGCAGCTATATATAATAGATGGGATTGTGATGTTTTTAGGTTTTGGGAAGGGTTAAGCCTTTAAGGATTCTCAGTCCAGTTGGTGGCGGTGAGAGTGGCACTCTGCAGTGTGAGGTTGGTAGACTGCAGGGCTTTCAAGGTGAACAGCCCTTGACTCTGAATCCCCTCCGTTTTCTCTCTGAGGATTTGGAGGAAAGAACAAGGTTAGCCTTCCATCAATTGTTTAGTACAAGGCAAACAGTGGGAGTCGGGTGAAAACCCATCTCTGGCCTCAGAACTGCCCAGAGTGGGTGGGGTCTTTGCCTACTTGGGGGTGGTTTAAGAAGGATGCCTTGGAGTTATGCAGCTCTCTTCAAATCTCTCCTCCTCCAATCAGGTTGCCTTTTCATTCTCATTTTGGCTTTAAGGGTAGGGGGATTTTGTGACTTCACACTCCCCCCCTCCCACCACCACACGCCCAGGCCAGGGAAGAGACATTGCCTCACTGAAAAGACAGCATATAACCCCCCACCCACTCTGTCTCTCAGGTGACCATTCTGTTCGCTGATCTCCATGCCTACCTAGACAACATGAAGGCTCCGTGGGAACTTCTGGAATTGCGTACTCAGTATTACGAGGGGGTCATTAAGGCAATGCTGGAGAGCATCGGTGTGCCTCTGGAGAAGCTCCGGTTCGTCCGAGGGACCAACTTCCAGCTCAGCAAGTAAGTTGAGTGGGCCGACTTCTATCAGGAGAAGTCCTGGGAAAGATGGAATCTGATGCCAAAGGCAGATTTTATAACATTACTATTTAATATACTTATATGCCCCCTGGCTCCCAAGACTCTGGGCTATTTATAACAAAAATCAATAAAACCTAAAAGGTGGGTGAAAGATGTCAAGCATGACAGACAGGTGGCATGGATTGGGGAGAGCCAAGGCCCTGGGTGAAGGGCAGGGCCATCCAGTTGAGGGGAAACTCATTCCAGAGGGCAGGTGCTTCTACAGGGAAGGCGCATTTCAAGTTCCCACAGATGATATTGTTTAATTGATGAAATCCAGATGTGGTAATCCAGTTGGACCAACTGGCTGGCTGATACAATGGGAAACAGGTGGGGTCCCTCGGCAGAAGCCCCCATGCTGCTGTTTAGGGGACAACTGGCATCTTGGATCTCACCCAGAAGAAACTGGTAACCTGTGCAGTTGGTGAAGCAGAGCGGTTACATAAGCCCAGTACTTCTTATGGTTTTTTTGTTCTTGTTACTATATTCTCTTTTTGTTACTACAGTTGTTTTAATTATACTTTAATTTTTAAAATTATTAGATTGTTTTTTCTTGTTCTTTTAATTGTGTGTACTGTCCAAAGTCCAAAGTATGAGATGGCAGTAATTGATTAATTAATATTGGACCTGTTGAGGCTTCTGAATAGTCTTCAAGATCAGCCCCACATACTTTACATTGCAGTAGTCAAACTGAGGTAACATGAGTGACTGTGAAGGAATTATGAGGGTTAAGACGTGCAGAGGTGGTATATAAATAAATGCATAACAGTTCATGTGTATATTTCTTACTTCTAAGGAGGATTGCTGTTGCTTTAGACAAAAAGTCAACTGCTAATTTAATTTGCATTGACTGACAAGTATTTAAGTTTCCAATAATGTAAACTCTCAATTGAAACAATAAAAATGTTTCAAAGTTATGCCTAAACTTTTGTTAATGCTTTTGTTCATATTGTATAACCTATTTGATTATGGATTTTATAATTTTATATAAATAAATAATTATTTGCCTAGTAGAATGCTGGACTGTAATTGCAATTTATTTAAAAAGTTCAATCTTTGTAGTGTTGCTACATATTTCAGTCCATCTGCACTGATAAATTCAATAACTTTATAAAACTATGTGATTCTTATCAGGATAAAATAATATAGTGTATGATTTATCCGTATTTGTCATTATGTGAAATTTGTTAGTGAGATGAGATAATTTTTTGATCTACATTTATTGTAGCATTTTATTGATCTACAAACAGGTTAATTATGTGACAATCTATTTTTACATTGATGTTAAATATTCTCATTCCCCCCCCACCCCAACATTCTGCTAATTCTTCAAGAGGGAAGAGGGAACAAATAGGTGCCCAGGAGCATCCTTGTTGGTGCCTTTGATTGTTTGAAGAATTATATTCAGGTATCCTTGACTTACAGACATTCATTTAGCGGCCATTTGAAGTTACAACAACATTGAAAAGGTGACTTACAATGGTCCTTGCACTTATGACCGTTGCAGCATCCCCATAGTCACCTGACCAAAACTCAGCCACTTGGCAACTGGCAGGTATTTCCGACGGTTGCAGCATCCCAGGATCATGTGATCACCATTGGCAACCTTCCCAGGTGGCTTCCAACAAGCAGAGTCAATGGGGGAAGCCAGATTCACTTAATGACCATTTGATTCACTTATCATCTGCAGTGATTCGCTAAACAGCCATGGCCAAAAAGGTGGTAAAATTACTCACTTAACCACCACCTTGCTTAATAGTGGCAATTCTGGGCTCGGTTGTGGTCGTAAATTGAGGACTACCTGCATGCCAATAAATGTAAGGATCAGCTGCCCATTTGATACAGGTCTGTGTATCCTATACTAACTTCTGCAGTCCCAAGACCATTTGCATCTTTGGCAAAGGAGGAACATTTTATCACACTTATGGCTTACCTTCTGTCTGCCTAGGGAATACACTCTGGATGTCTATCGTCTGTCCTCTGTGGTTACCCAGCATGATGCCAAGAAAGCTGGCGCAGAAGTGGTGAAACAAGTGGAACATCCTCTCCTCAGTGGTCTTCTCTACCCTGGGCTGCAGGTAGAGAGACATCCATATGTTTAGCCAACTATTTGTCTTTTTAAAAAACACAATCTGAGTTTATAGTAGGTGTGCAGGGCCCAGTACGTGTGGAGCAATAAGAGGAGCGGAAATGCTCTGGTTTTCCGTCTATTAGAAGTGATTCAGCCTTGGACTTCCCCAGTCTCAATATTTGAGGAGCAACACACCTTTTTGAAGTATATTTGCAAATTAATTTCCAAGCTGAGTTTCATTTGCAAATGTTCCACAGACTAAAAACAGCAGGCTGCATAAAAACTAGGACATTAATTGTGGTTGAACAAAGAAACTTGTTCCTTCCCGGTTTGCTTCTGGAGCTCATTGCCTCTTAGTTATGGCCCTTGCACATAATATCTTTATGTGCAATATCTATATGCACATAATATCTATCTATCTATCTATCTATCTATCTATCTATCTATCTATCTATCTATCTATCTATCTATCTATGCCGCCCTTCTCCGGAGACTCAGGGCGGCTTACAATGCGTTAAGCAATAGCCTTCATACTTTTGTATATTTATACAAAGTCAGTTTATTGCCCCCAAAATCTGGGTCCTCATTTTACCCACCTTAGAAAGGATGGAAGGCTGACTCAACCTTGAGCCTGGTGAGATTAGAACTCGCAGTAATTGCAGGCAGCTGGATGTTAAATGCTGCCTTAGTAGGAGGCATCAGCCTCCTACGCCACTCAGACTCCTCTTCTGAAGAAAAAAATGGGGAGCACTCTGTTAAAATCAGTAGTTCCTAAGGAGTCCTTTTTTCTTGCTCTTGCTGCAGGCACTGGATGAAGAGTACCTGAAAGTTGACGCCCAGTTTGGAGGAGTGGATCAGAGAAAAATTTTCACTTTTGCAGAAAAGGTGAAAGCAGAGGCGTGCCCCTTTTCAGATATGCTAGCCAAAATTCTGTTGCCTTTGGTTGTAACCTGGTGTCCCAGGGCTGGACCAAGATACTTTCCAGGAGCTCTTGCCTCCAGCAAGGGATCAGCACAACTTCTGGGGTACTCTCCCGGCCCAGTGAGAGACTGAAAGTGGCCCACAACAGGTGCCAGGTTTCAGTCAGGAAGGGGCATCCTTTTGGCAATTTCTCTCCAGGGGTGGTGGAACCACTGGCTGAAGGGGAGGGCGTCTCTAGGGAGAGGAAAGGGACAATCCATCTTAGTCTGTTCAGGGGAAGAAATCCGATCCACAAGTGGTTCTGGTTGCTTGGCCTGTGACGGCACTTCAACCCTTCTGCAAAAATAATTTAAAAATTTTAAAATTTAACTATTTTAATATTTGGAGTTTTAATATTTTATAATTGGGTTTTTAAATAGTCAGGGCAATTGTTTAATTTGGTTTAATTTGGTTTTTAAATTTTGTATGTATGTTTTTTACTTTTGGCTGTTCACCGCCCTGAGTCCCCTCGGGGAGAAGGGCGGTATATAAATCTAAATAAATAAATAAATAAATAAACCCCCTTTCTTGGAGAAATCGCTTCTGTCTCTTCATCCACTAAGCCACACCTCTCCTTCCCAGCCTCCAGAATTGTTTGTGACACGTGTATGTGTGTTTTTCTCTGCTATAGTACCTCCCATCCCTGGGCTACACAAAACGCATCCACCTGATGAACCCCATGGTACCTGGATTGACGGGCAGCAAAATGAGCTCTTCGGAAGAGGTGGGTCCCAACACCCATGCCTGTGGGTGAGAGAGAGCTCTGCTGGGGCGGCCCTTTCAGGGGTTTGAGTTGTGCTCATAGAACAGGTAAATATAAGCTGGGTATATAGGAAGGGGATTATTCAATCAGGTAAAGTTAGATAAGTATATTGAAGAAACAAAATGAGGGAAAAAATAGAACACTTGAATAAATGAAGAAGAAATCAATGTCCAAAACCATGCTTCAACAAAACAATGAAATGATTTTGCTAATCTCAAATGAACAGCCTCAATTTTCCAGGGCAAAGAAAAGTTAGCCTGTTGACATGAATACATTTGATGAATTCTTACAGTAGGTAGCAGTGGAATCCACCTGGTTCATTGGCTGCTTTTTAAACCCATTGTATCTGATGGTGCCCAAAATGTGGCACAAAAACTCTGCCCTGTGGCAGGAATAGATCTGCAGCACAACCTGGCAGGTAGATGCTTGGGATTCTAGCCGATTATTCACACGCTCAGTGAAACTTTAACCAAAAATAAAAGGTTGGGAGTGATATTCAAGGATTCGATGAATATCAAGGGGTAGATATTATACACTCCAATCCAGGGTTTCTGATCTTTGGGAATTTTAAAATGGGTGGACCCCGAATTCCCCAGCCAGCATGCATTCATGCAGGGGGATGCATTCATGATGGCTGGGGAAATCTGGGAGTTGAAGTCCATCCATCTTAAAGTTGCTAAGGTTGGGGAACAACACTATAATTGATTAATGTAAATACACCCTATTGAAACCCTATCATGGTTCCTCTTTATTTAAAAAACCCTTCAAATTGTGTCTAAAGAGTAATATCTGACCATCTTCTCTTTTTCTTGCTTTTTTAGGAGTCTAAGATTGATCTCTTGGATCGAAAAGAGGATGTGAAAAAGAAGCTTAAGAAGGCTTTTTGCGAGCCAGGGAATGTGGAGAACAATGGGGTCTTGTCCTTCATCAAGCATGTGCTCTTCCCCCTCAGATCAGGTGAGGGTCCCAAGTGGGCAAAGGCAAGAGGGTCAGCACTGGCCTTGGTAGATAGGTGAAGTAGAAGGAGAAACGGGGCTCAGAGGCTGTTTTCCTCCTACCCATTTCATGCCTTTCTACTAGCTGAAATAGGCATCCTAAGCAGTGGGGAAAACGGACAGATGTGCCTGGCAGCATTCCGGGATCCTGAAGCCATGGGGGTGGGGATATTCTTTATAGTGGCAAAAGAAGTCAGTGGTGGGTCAAGGGGTCTGTGTAGGAGATTGCATCTGCCATGTCGCTAATTCAGTCAAAATCTACCCTTCTTGTAATTTGGGCTGTTAGTATAGTTCTTACTGTGGGAATAACAGAAATGAAGTACCAATAGGAGAGAATATTTGTTGTTCAGGGCTGAACAGGGGGGTCCTTGGGGCTCCCTGAGCTTGCCTGTTTTCTTGCAGAATTCATGACCGAACTAGGTAACATCATCAGTGCTGATGAAGTTACCTAGTTTGGGTAATAAAACATCTGCAAGAAAACAAACTCAGAGAGCACCAAGGGCCCCACAGAAAGGTGAGTCTTCTTGCTCTTCTAGGGCTTCAGGAAGTGCTGTTACAGGCTAATCGTAGCTCCTCTGACCAGGCCAAGCAGGTTCTTCCCTCCTCCCCCACTGAAATCGTTTTCCATTCCACTGTCTGTCTTGGTTCCTTTTGTAATTTTGATCTTCATCAAGTGAGCAGCCTGGATTGGTCCCAGTCCTCCAGGTGAAGTTTGGCCTAGCTCCCTGAGCTCTGAAATGAGCTTTGCATCCTTTGGACCTGAGTGAAGAACCTGTTTGGCCTGGAGTCAGGTGGGGTTCAGAGTCAGGTGGGCATCAAGTGAGATCTTGGTAGGTCATTGTGATGCCCAGCATCATCCTACCCAAAAGAATATTTGAGGATGCCGGGTACTAATTGAGGGTTTATGTGTGTGGCTGTGCTGTTGTTTAACAGACATCTTTTTTTGTAGAGTTTGTGATCCTTAGAGATGAGAAGTGGGGAGGCAATAAAACTTACACAAGCTATGGGGATCTCGAGAAGGACTTTGCTCAGCAGGTAATATGTGGAACAGCTCCAGGGTCAGAAGGGCTGGGGCTGCTTGCTTTGGTTTTGCAAACTCCCATTTCCTCCCCTGCGTTCAGGCAGAAAATTTGTGTAATTTCCTCAGATGTTTGGAGAAAAACGTTCTGTGGTTCTGCATACTTAGTGGAGCTGGACCCAGAGTCACAGAGATGGATGACTTAAAATTATATTTCATCTCCTTTATATACTAAGAATATATACAAGTCAGATTAATACAAACCCAGATGTTTTCTTACAATTTTCATCAGAACAACATAGGGCCAGTTTGCATATAATAAATTGAAATGCTTTAGAATTCTACCATATTGGAAATAAGCAGGTAAATTGTGCATATTGCTCAATATCTCTCTAAATAAATTTAATTTAATTTTAATTTAATTTAATTTCCAATTTATATACCGCCCTTCTTGCTGAGGACTCAGGGCAGTGTACAGACAGAATTAAGAACATGAAATACAAATATTAAAAACAATTAAAATATATATAAATTTGGCCCCCCAAAATTTAAAAAATCACAAACCAATTAAAACATTTAAAATTCCTTCTTTTTTTTATTATAAAAGTTTTTATTGGTTAAAAATAAACAATATTATCGCTTACAATATGTGGAATTTTCATTATCCTTTTACAAAGATAATATATATTTTCTTTTTTTTACATACAGCAGATCTTCCCTTATTAAAATTTCAAATTTGACAACCGGATTTATACAAAAATATCAGTTCAGTATCCAGAGTAATATTAAAGTTTACAAAAATAAGAGATATCATAAAAGGCACAAAGTAATAGATTCCTCCCACTTCGTCATTTCTTGGTTCTGGATCTCAAGGTTCTGGCCTTAGCACCCCACTCCTCCCGGACCGCCACGGCCTCACCCGCCCCCGTTCCTTGATCATCTGGTACCTCCCCTTCCTCAGTTCCTGTATCTTCACCCTCTAGGAGGGTCTTATGTTGCTCCAGATATGCCTGAGCCTCCGCCACACTACTAATTTTCTTCCTACTGCCCTCCCAGAAAATCATCAAACCTTCCGGCATCAACCACCTGAAGCCAATTCCCTTAAGGTACAATTTACTTGATAAAAAATAATAATTTCTTCTTAATTCTCGTACCTGTCTAGGGATCTGCTTCAGAATGGTGACCTTCTTGCCCCTGTACATCAGCGCCCCCGATCTTTGAGTTCTCAGTATTTCATCTCTCGTTTCCCTTCTCACAAATTTAATGTGGACCTCTCTTGGGACACTATGTAAAATTGCATATTGTGAGTTTACTCTATAAACTAGATCCATATCCCATCTCATAAAGTCCAAACCTCTTTCAATAAATTCGCCCAACAATTTAACTATCACTTCTCGCAGATCTTCCTGGTCCACCTCTTCCACATTTTGAAACCTGAGAAAATAAGACATTCTATCCAGCTGCAAGGTTAAAATTACATTTCCTCTCATTTCTTCCCTCTTCTGGATTGCCCGCACCTCCCCCTCCAAACCTCCCACCTTTTTCTTATTCTCCTCTGCCACCTGTTGAACAGCAGTTAAATCTTTTTTCATAACTACCATTTCAGATTTTATTTCCAGTTGCCCTTTTTGCAGGTCATCAAGTTTATCACGCTTCTCATCCATTTTTGCCAATTTCTCCAAAATTTTTTCCATGTCACCTGCAGCTGGTCTTTGTCCTTTAGCCATCTTACAGTAATAAAGAATGAGAGGTCCTCAGGTAGGCACAAGCATCCAGAGAGAGAAGATTCTCTTAAAAATCAGCACTATTTCCTCACGATCCACCAGAGGGCGCTCACAGGAGCAACAAGTCTGGCTTGTAGAGTAGGTCAAACAGGAAACCAGAGGTGGGTGATGTCTTCAATTATAAAATTCCTTCTTAAGCCAGCCCGGCTTGCTGGAAAAATGGGTTTTAAGGGCACGGCGGAAGGCACTGAGGTCTTGAATTCTCCTTATCTCTGGGGGCAACTGATTCCAGAGCGTAGGTGCCCCCACAGAGAAGGCTCTCCCCCTGGGGGTCACCAGCCTACATTGTTTGGCTGATGGCACCCTGAGGAGGCCCTCTCTGTGGGAACGCTCAGGTCGATGGGAGGTCGTTGGTGGCAGCAGGCGGTCTTGAAGATAACTAGGCCCTATGCCATAGGGCATAGAATCAGGATGAATCCAGTTTATTCAGTTGTAAATCACTCTGTCCCCTTCATTTTCCAATATCCTATTAGAAAAGGTGGGAGAAAGATTGAAACTCTAGAATCTGTTTTTGGACACATAAAAAACTGTTCAGTGGAGTGGAGTGTCCACTAATCAAGGATATCTGTTGAGTTAAAGTTGGGGTTCTTGCAGATTTATGTACTTTGTGTGATAACATCACCACATAAATGACATTATGGAAACAATGTAAATTTGCAGCAAACAATTTGGATTACTGCACACAGACTCCATTGTATCCAGTTTTTATAAGATAATCCTCACTTAATAACTTAATCACATAGCAACTATTGCAACGGATCTCCCCAGAGCTCTTTACAGCCAGATTTCAAATTTCAGACAAGCCTGAAATCATGTGATTGCATTTTAGGTTTTTCCTAACCGGCTTGCATTTATGACCACTTGCAGTGTCTCATGGTCATAAGACTGTGATTTTTGGTGGGCTTTGCCAGTTTTCAATGGTTACTTCCAGTTTCCTGCAAAAATGCCCATTTTTGGAAAACAGGTTTGCTTAACCACAGCTGTGTTTGCTTATGATCGCCACAAAAAAAGTTCGTAAAAATCCAGCTTCAATTATGTTTGAGGACTATCTGTGAAACTATTAACTAACCATCAGAGTCCTGAACATTCTGCAGTGAGCTCCTTGTTGAGTGCAGGGAGTTGAGTATCTGAAGAACAGCCAAGGAGGGTTCCCTACCTGGCTTACTCAGTCCCAGCAAGCCAGAATTCCAAAGTAGTAGTAGTATGATAAGCCATGGTGGTGCAGTGGTTAGAGTGCAATGCTGCAGGCTACTTCTGCTGACTGCCAGCTGCCAGCAATTTGGCAGTTCAAATTTCACCAGGCTCAAGGTTGACTCAGCATTCCGTTCTTCCAAGGTCTGTAAAATAAGGACCCAGATTGTCGGCAATAGGCTGACTCTGTAAACCGCTTAGAGTGGGCTGTAAAAGCACTGTGAAGCAGTATATAAGTCTAATTGCTATTGCTATTATTACTGCATTAGACAAATACTTTTCTGTGGAACAAATACTCTTTACTTTTTAAAATCTTCTCTATATTATTATCATTAAGCTGACAACCTGGGTTCGAAACCTGTGTGCTATGTGATGGGGTGAGCTTCCATTTCTTGCCTCAGCTCCTGCCCAATAGCAGTTCGAAAGCAGGGAAGTGCGATTAGAGTGTTCTGTGAGCCTCGGTGTCTAGTCATGCTGGCCACATGACCACAGAAGTGTCTTCGGACAACGCTGGCTCCTTTGGCTAAGTAATAGTGGAGCCTTGGGATCCGAGTGTCTGTCATCCTTAGTTCAGGACGCTCCCCCCCGTCCCCCCCATTCAGACCCAGTTTGCAACCTAGGGGTTCTCCTGGACTCGTGTCTTCTGTCAGGCATGCCCAGGAGGCTTTTGCACAGCTGCGGTTTGTGCGCCAGCTGCGACCTTTCCTGCATCAGGACTCCCTGCACTCAGTTACTCAAGCCCCAGTTATCTCTCATCTGGACTGCTCCAATGGGCTCTACATGGGGCAACCCTTGAAGTCCATTGGGAAGCTTCAGCCAGTGCAAAGGGCGGCAGTGAGCACAGTCTTTGGGGCCCCTAGGATGGCCATCTCACCTCTGCTCCATGAACCGCACTGGCTTCCGGTCTGCTTCCAGGGGCAGTTCAGGCTGTTGCTTCTGATCTTTAAAGCCCCTAATGGCATAATAGGTCCAGGCAACCTGATGAACTGCCTCGGCCCCCTAGGGCAAGACTGCCCTACTTGTGCTGGCAGAGAACGCCTACTTCGGATCCTGTCAGTCAAATAAGTCCAACTAGCGGGATCCAAAAGAAGAGCCTTCTCTGCCACAGCGCCCCCCTGTGGAACATCCTGCCCTCTAAGACAAGACCCCCTCCTCTCCTTCCGCAAGAGCCTGAAGACCTGGCTCTGCCGGTTGGCCTGCGGACCCAGTAGGGAGGGAGTTCCATGCTGGAGGGGGCTGCTGGGTTGATGGCAGAGTCCACCTCCCCCCGTTGCTCTCTGCTCTCCACCCGGCCATCTTTTTGGTTGTCATGTTGATGATGTATTCTCATTGTGTTCCTTTGTCATTGTTTATTTTATAATGCTATTATTTTACTTCTGTTCTATTTACATGCCTTTCAATTTTCTTCCTTCTGATTATTGTAAGCCACCTAAGGCTTACAATAGCCTAAGGCAAGGCAGAGGTAAATATACTTAACAAATAAATAAATTACTAGCCTTCTGGCAGAGGCCCTTGAATGTGAAGATGCCCATTTCTCTTTTGTCCAGTGCTACTCTTGTTTGTGCTTCATTGTCCGTGCTGTTCAGAAGGGAGGCAGCCCTACTGAGGATCAGCAGTGGCGGCACACATCTGGGTGTGGCTCAGAGAGATGGTGTCCAAGGAAGGCTAACGTGTTCTGCTGCTTTGATCTTGTGATCAGGTTGTCCATCCGGGAGACTTGAAGAACTCCATAGAGGTGGCCTTGAATAAGCTCCTGGATCCTATCAGAGAGAAGTTCAGCAGCTCACAAATGAAGAAACTCGCTAGCTGCGCATATCCTGATCCCTCCACAGCAAGTAAGGGCCACGGGAATAGGAGCTGGCCAGCCATGTGCCTAGTGGGCAAGATACAAGCTGAGGTTGGGGCTTAGAGCCACCTCCAGACCTCCCACATTTTCTCTGTTTTTCTTTGCCTTCTCCATTTCTGCTTTGTGTCATCATCCCCCCCCCCCCCCCCCCCCCCCCGGCCTGCATGGAACAGCTCATCTGCAATGCAGAGTCCTCAGTGAGAAAAGGTGGACGGCTGGAGCCACACAAGAGCTGCTCCAACAAGCTCCCAGCAGCTCCCTGAGCGGTTGTTAAATGAGCCATTCCTCAACTGTGGAGGGACTAGACAACCAGGCCGGTGACCCTGGGGAGGAGAAGATCACGGCTGGCTGGATCGAGGCTTTTGCTTGCATCTTGCATCACTGGCCTTTGCTGGCTGGGATTGTATAGCATGTGGGATGAGGCTCTTTGGATGCAGCACTTGTAGGAATCAGCCTGTGAACAATAATAAGATGTATTCCATAGCTTTATTTATTGCTCATTTAAAGTCAGAAAATCAAAAGCAAGAATATCAAGGAAAAGCAACTCAGAATAAAAATAATTTGCATTTATTCTTAATCTTAGGACTTTTTGAAGTTCTTTATTGTGTTCATTTTTCAGACAAAGTTGTCCTCCGCCAATCCAAAGAAAGATGTGCTTACAGTTTTGCAATAATAAACTTAGTGGCAACAGGAATTGAATCCATTTATATATTGTATCAGTTTACAGGTGTTGGGAATAATGTACAATGTACAAACAGCAGGGTTCATTGTAGAATATTATTCAATGGGTTTCTCCCCTTTTTTTCCAAAGCTTTTGGTCGAAAGAATGTTTCTACCAAAGATAGTAAGATGTGCCAATTTTCTTACAAACCTTCCAGCTTAAGCCAGCAAGGTTACAGATTAAAGTAGCATGCTATAAAAAAGCAAAAATTATATCTTTAAACCTGGCTTTAGGCATTCTATTAACCCAAGCTTTGTGGGAGAGACTACGAAATTTGCGAGGATTGTGAAAAGTTGTCATTTAGAAAATGATTCATTTCAATCATTATTTTGCACCAAATCTTTAAATTCTTGAATCAACTAGAATTGGACAATTTGGTAAACTCAAAAAGTGTGGGATTGACACCATCATCATCAGATGGATTTGTAACTGGCTGACAAACCGTACTTAAAGAGTAGTCCTTAATGGTAATATATCCAGAGGAGAGAAGTAAGCAGTGGGGTACCACAAGGTTCCATCTTAGGCCCAATACTCTTCAATATTTTCATAAATGACTTAGATGAGGGAAAAGAAGGGGAACTCATCAAATTTGCGGATGATACTAAGCAGGCAGGAATAGCCAACACCCCAGAAGACAGGCTCAGGATCCAAAAAGATCTTGACAAACTTGACCAATGGGGCCTTTCCAACAAAATGAAATTTAATGTGGAGAAAAGCAAAGTTTTACATTTAGGCAGGAAAAACCAAAGGTACAAATACAGATTAGGCAAAACCTGGCTCAAAACAGTAACTGAGAGGGACCTTGGAGTCCTAGTGGACAATCACTTAAACATGAGCCAGCCGTGGACAGCAGCAGCCAAAAAAGCTAATACAATCCTTGGCAGTATAAACGGGCATAGAATCAAAATCACATGAAGTATTAGAACTGCTTTATAAAGCTTTAGTAAGGCCACATCTCCTCTTTCTTTTGTCTGCTATTTACTTGCAGAATCTGCTATGAAAGGCTGCACAAAGAACTCCGACTCCGAGGAAGTCGTCCCGTCCCGAGTGGATCTCCGTGTTGGCAAGGTGCTCAGTGTGGAAAAGGTGAGGTGCTTTTAGTGCCCCCCTTTGTGGGTGCTGTTAGAGTTACGTCTGTCCCGCTGGGGGCCCTTGCTTAAAGCCCCTTGGCTGGTCCCTGATGTTCCTCCCATCTGATGCCTACAGCATCCCGATGCCGATGCTCTGTACGTGGAGAAAATTGACCTGGGAGAGGCTGAACCTCGAACTGTGGTCAGTGGTCTGGTGGCTTTTGTGCCCAAAGAAGAGCTGCAGGACAGGCTGGTGGTCCTGGTGTGCAATATGAAGCCCCAGAAGATGCGGGGAGTGGAGTCCCAGGCTATGCTGCTCTGCGCTTTCAGGTTGGCAAAGGAAGAAGTGGGGCAGGGTGGAAGAGCTGCGGCTTAGTGGCGCCTCTTCCCAGAAGCATCTTGCGCGTGGTGCTTAAGTTCTCCCATGAGTGCTTTCTTTCTCCATCACCTTCTCAGTTCTGGAGATCCCTGCCAAGTAGAACCCTTGGACCCCCCAGCAGGCTCCTGTCCTGGAGAACGAGTGTTTGTAGAAGGCTTTGAGAATGGCCAACCGGATGATGAGCTGAAGCCCAAGAAGAAAGTATTTGAGAAGTTGCAGGTAAGCAGAGAAGCTCCGTCTTGGTGCAGGTGTGCCCAGAGTCCTAAGCAGCATCCAACTTGAGGGTCAGCAACTCAAAACAACCCCCCTTGCCCAGGTGTGCTGCGCACCCTAAGGAGGGCTTGGGAGCAATTGGAAGAACTTGGACTTCTGCATGGGGCTGCCTATGGCAAATTGGTGCTAATCCATTTCCTATGGAAGAACAGCCTGCAGATGTCTGATTTTAAGTGATGCCAAATCACGTCTTTGAAGAATCTCAGCATTTTATGTGGCCCATTATTTCTTTGCTCTCTTCATGGAGGAGAAGGGAAGTGTAAGAGCCGGGAGATGCTGGAAATATTTAATGGCATTATTTCTAGCTCTGGAAAAAGAACAGTGAGGTTGGATGTCTTGCTCCATTCTTGATGGATGTTCAATGGCAGATTGAAGAAATAATTAGGTTAAATAGTGGAGGTAACAATAGTAACTGTGAGGGGGATCTAGGAGTCGTAGTGGACAATCACGTATGAACCAGCAGTGCTGCGGCTGCCAAAAAAGCCAACAAAGACGTAGGATGCATCAAGAGAGAGAATCAAGATCAGGTGAAGTGTTGGCACCGCTTTATACTGCACTTGTAAGACTGCAGTTGGAAGATTGCATCCAGGTTTGGTCCCCACATTATAATAAAGATGTTGAGACCCTGGAAAGTGCAGAGAAGAGCAACAAAGATGATGAATGGGCTGAAAGCTTACAATAAACGGTTAAGGGAACCAGGTGTGTCTAGCCTAATGAAGAGAAGGACTGGGGTGATATCATAAGTATCTTCCAGTTCTTGAGGACAGTCACAGAGAAGAGGGGGGCGACTTATTCTCCAAGGCACCTGAAGGCAGGACAGGAAGCAATGAGTGGAAGCTGGTCAGAGGGAGATCCAACCTGCAACTCAGGAGAAAATTCCTGACCTGAGAACAATCAGTGGAAAAGCTTGTCTCCTGGAATTGTGGGTGCTCCATCGCTGGAGATCTTCAAGAAAAGATTGGCCTGTTCATTTGTCTGGGATAGAAGAAGGTGTCCTGTCTTGAGCAGGGGTTTCGACTAGAAGACCTCCAGGATCCCTTCCAGTCCTTACGTGATTCTATATATATTCACACCATGCTAGGTCATAATGTGCTTTGCTGGTTCTTTATTTAGGGAAATTTATAAAGTGAATCTATTCATTGCAAATCAGAATAGCTGCCTACATCACACCAATTTAGAAGGCCTCTCTGGCTTAATGTGGCCTCTGGAGTCCTTCCAGCAGCTGCCATCAATATGCAGCTTTAATGTAATTGTAGAGGAGGAGGAAGATGACCTTGATGAAGTTAGGCCTGCTCCGCTGCCAAGGCAACAAACGCGAAACAATTTCAGTCCACAACGGATGAATATTTGGAAGAAGGTCAGACAGACACTAAACAAAGTTATTTTGAGTTTCTTTCTCACAGCCGCTTAAATCTCTGGACGTAGTCGCTTCTCCAGGCCCCCCCTTAAGTGGCTCTTTCCTGCCTTCCCCAAGATCGTCTGGACTTCTTTGGTGCATTTCTGCAATTGATTTTCCCCAAAAGTTGGACTAAGACAGACCCACTTGCCCCATCACTCAGTGGGCTTTGAGGGCCGAGGGGGACCTTGAGATTAACCCTCCCATCCTAACCAATCGGTACACCACCCGCATGTTGCAACTTGGTGCTTTTGCGAGGACAGGCTGCCACCACGATGGCCAGGCCCTGTGCTGCTCTTCAGGCCTCCCCCTCCCCAGCACAGTGGGTGGCTACAAAAGGTGAGCAGAGGCAGCCAGGTGTCGTGTTGAAAATAAGCAGCCTAAAGAAGGTAGAAGGAGGGCCCAGCAGGGGCAGGAGGTGTAGTAGCAATGGGAAAGAGTGGAGTAGAGAGCAGTGAGTACTAGCCTGTGGGCGTTTGTGTGGGTGTTGCCTTGGGACCTCTGTTCTGTTGGATTTTTTATTCCAGAGTCCACTGACTTGGTAAAAGACCCAGGCAGAAGTCTGTAGAAATTCTCTGTCATCCGGGTCACGGTGGTCCCAAAGGGGCTTTTTCTGGAGGCAACTGGACTTCCTGGTTTTTTTCTTTTGAAGGTTTTCGCTTCTCATCCAAGAAGCTCCTTCGGCCCTGACAGGACAGTGAGGAATGGAAGGATTTATACTCCTCCAAGTGCTTCAACGACTCTCTCAAAGGATGCAAAGGACCAGCTGTCTGCAAGGAGTATAAATCCTTCCATTCCCCCCTGTCCTGTCAGAGCTGAAGAAGCTTCTTGGATGAGAAGCAAAACGCCTTCAAAAGGAAAAACAAGGAAGTCCAGTTGCCTCCTGAAAAAGCCCCTTTGGGGCGACCCAGATAGAAGAGCCCCTGGCAGCTCTGGACCTTTTAAGCAAACATGCTTAGGAACAGTCAGTCTTTGAGGTTGAGCCTGGCGCCACCTTCTCTTTTTCTCCCCAGGCCGACCTCCAGATTTCTGAGAACTTTGTGGCCCAGTGGAAGGGGAAGAATCTCATGACTGCTCTGGGGAACCTGACGTGCAAATCTCTGAAAGGGGGCAGCATCCGCTAGAGCCCCAGCCTGCCACCCTCCTGCACCCCACCCCACCCATTTCCTGCCCATCTCTCTTCCTCTGTGCTTCCATCAGTGATCTTCGTGCAGCTGCACTTGACCCAAGAAACCATGAACTGGCTGGGCCTCCGGACCTCCGTCCAATGGGCAAGGACCACCGCTTCCAGCAATTCCTTCTCTCCCGACGCGATCGAGGTCTGTCTGTGTTGCAGAAGAAAGGGGCAGTCGCTTCTGTTCACTGACTGGTGAAGGTGACAAAAGCTGCTGCTTGTCAAATGCGGCAGAACGAGACTGCTCTTCCCTCTGCAGGGAGCTGCTTCCCCCAAATGGCCACAGCAGCTTCCCATTCGGCTGGCACGGGAGGCCTTGCTTTCCCTCCTCCGCTGCTTCCGTTGACTTCGGATCCGGGCTAGGGAAGAGGAGCTCCCTCGGAGGAGCAGACCAGTCAGGCCTGTCATGAAACATTGTCACGTTTGCCTCGAAATACAGTGCTCCCTTTTCAGGTGAACTGGTGGTGCCTCCTTTGTTCTGTAAACCCGGTTGCCAGACCTGGGCACCCCCGGCCGCAAATGATCAGTGGTGCTCCAGAAATTAAAACTCGATTCGGTTTCTGGGCAAAAGACAGAAAAGGGTTTTGTTTCTTCTAGGATGTTTGCTCAAACCATATTAAGAAAATAATTTTGTTAGGCCACACAAGGTCAAATCCAGAAATAAGCTGCAAGCGGTTTGCAGAAAAAGGCAGGCCAAAGGCCCGAGAATTTGGGACCTGGCATTTGAATATCGGTAGTCCTCAACTTATGACTCTTAATAGGACCTGCCCATTACCATTTGCAAACCATGACGGTTGCAACCCAGTTACTTGTGTTTTGCAATACTGGTTTTCAACAAAACCTAATTGCCATCATGTGACTTTGGGACACAACACGTGGCAATAAATGCAGGCTTAGTTGCCAGGTACATGAAATGCAGCCACATGACCGGGGGGGGATCTGTTGTAGCTTTGAATGACCACTAAGCGGCTGGTCATAAGTTGAGGACTACGTGAAGCTTGGTATGTGCTTCCCTTTTTGTGGAAAACAATGCTACCCACACTGGGAAGGTGAATAAGACAGGGAAGGAAGTTGAAGCCATAAGAGAGGGGAGTTTATGCCCAACTGTTCGCCTCACTGCTGTTCTGTGCCTGTGCAGCCGGCCTTCCTTTCACCCCTCACACGCCCCAATTTGATCCATTTCATAACCCACTTTACTGGCTCACTTTTTTATACCCACAAGCAGGTAAACGCTCTCGCGCTCATAACACCTGTACAAAGATGTTCGTCCCTCTCTGCCTCCTACTCCGAAGAGAGAGGCTGTCACTTCAGGGAGGAGGAGGAGCCGCAGCAAGCTGCAGTCTCTGTTCAGGCAGGCCACCACCCCACCCACCCCCCCCCCGTTTAGCCCACCCCTGGTTTCACTCTGTACACGCGTGGCCTTGCCGTTTTTCTAGGGCTTCTGCCACCTCGGCCTGCAGCAAATCCTTTCTAGTGCACTGGAGTGGCTAGATGCCCATAGCCTAGATTGGCCCTTGCGTGCAGCCGTCTCTGCCAGCACACTGGTGACCTTGGGCACTTTTGGACAGGGACGCAGGCACCTTTTACCTCGGTGCTAAAGTATCTTCCTGGCAGACCAACCTTCTGCTTTCCACCTTCTGCCACTAAGAGCAGTCTAGCGCAGAGGTGTCAGACTCAAGGCCCACCGGGTGCTTAATTCTGGCCCACGGAGCAGCCATGGAAACAGTGAAGGACCGGCCCCCAGGGCCTCTGCCAACAAAAATGGAACCTGGGTGGCCACTTCCCCCCAGCTCCATTTTTGCTGGCAGAGGGCTTCAAGGGGCCGCCCAGGCTGAAAATGGGGCCCAGCTCTGTTTTCGGTGGCAGATGGTTAGCAAAAGAAACGAAAAGCAAAAAAAAACCCAAAAGGAGAAATGTTTCCCCTTTGCATTTGAGCATCAAAGAAGGGACAGGAAAGGGAAAGAGAAAGAAAAAGAAAAGATGGGAAGAGAGCAAGGAAGGAAAAAGTAAGAAGGGGAAAAAAGGGAAGGAAGGAAGTCCTGCCTTAGCACTTGGCCACCAGCAGACAGCAAAGCTCCTCTGGAGGTCAAGGGTTTGGTGTTCCCTGGTCTCACCTTCCTCCGTTGGAGACAATGGATCACCCCAGCCTCGCCCGGGCCACCACAGGTGCCCCTGACAAGTGATGTTGAACTGGCCACGCCCATCCCATCCCTGCCCCTCAAAGTCAAAGACAACCTGATGTGGCCAAAATTGAGTTTGACACTCCTGGTCTAGCTGGATACAGCTGTGGAAGCTGCGTATTAAAAAAGAAAGGCTCAAAGCTTTTGAACCGCAATTTGAAAATCATTTTTCAAATCAAATGCTATGCCCTGCAGCCCTTGCTCTTAGAACAGCGTTTCTCAGCTTTAAAGTGGGTGGACTTCAACTCCCAGCATTCCCCAGCCAGCACATCCTAGAGTAATTTAGGCTGACGGGCTGTATGAGGGAATGCTCAGCAAGTCAAAGGTGAAGGTGGGTGGATGGGATGCTCAGTCGAAGGAGAAGACCCTGGCTAAGGTGGATGGATGGTGAGGAGGATACCAGGAAATCCAGAGCATCCCCTTCAGACTCTTACTCGGCTTGGCATTTAGCCAGAGACACCAAGAGTCTCTGACACTTGAGCCAATTGGACATCATCCTTTCATTTTGAGGAAATGCAGAGCTTTCTTGTTAATCTCGATTTGGCATAAACCTTGAGTTTTTTGCATTTGAGGATGAACTATATTCGTTAAGTAACTCCAGAGTGGCTGTGCTCCCTATTGAAACCAGAACACATGGCTTTTTTTGTACAGGTGGTCCTCAACATATGACCACAACTGAGCCAAAGATTCCTGTTGCTAAGCAAGACAGTTAAGTGAATTTTGCCTCATTTTATGACCTTTCTTGCCATAGCTGTTAAGTAGATTACTGCACTTTAGTAGCACGGTTGTTAAGTGGATCTGGCTTCCCCACTGACCTTGCTGGTCAGAAGATTGCAAAAGGAGATCCCAGAACTGCTAGGACACTGCAACCGTCATAAATATGAGTCAGTTGCCAAGCGCTTGAACTTTGATGGCGTGACCCTGGGGATGCTGCAAGTTGTGTGAAAATCGTAAATCCCTTTTTTCAGTGCTGTTGTAACTTCGAACAGTCACTAAATGAACTATTTGTAAGTGGCAGACTAACTGCCTGGAGGCCCTGTTTCCATTTCCTTCCAAGTGAATGAGCCGCCTGCTGCTGTCCGTTTGTCCTTGCCGCCTTCTCGGGAGGGACTGACCAAAGGTCACCCAGGCTGGGCTGCACCTCCAGCTCTCTTGGTTTTCTGAGCCTAAACTGCCTTTGCTGATACAACAATTAAATTAAGCAAGCCCACATCGGGAGTGTTTACTCAGAAGTGGAACTGCTTGAGTCTGTGACCCATGCTTGGCAAAGGACAGCTACTTTAACCCATGTTTCCATCTACACAAAAGTTGACATAATTGGTCATTAGAGGTTTTGCCACGATGGGTGGTACTTTGCAGCCAATCTGTTGAAACAGCACGATTACGCCTTGTCCCTTGGAAGCCCCTTACCCATTAATTCTTTCACAATGTTGCCCTTCTCAAAGACGTCAGCCGGGGCTTGCTTGGGGCCCCCAGATCAGGCTGAGCTTTGGGGCAGAAGGGCCTTTTGCAAACATACGTTAACCTTTAAAATCAAACCCTCCAAAACGTGGCAATTGTCTCCGTTTTGGGGAGTTTCTAAGCAGCAAAATGGCTGTCTTGAGCCATTTAAGACAGCTATTCCGCCTCCGTATTTAGTAAAAATAACCATTGTTCAGAAAAAACAGATTTTGTATGCTCTAAAAGGTAAAGGTAAAGGCTCCCCGCGCACATACGTGCTAGTCGTTCCCAACTCTAGGGGGAGGTGCTCATCTCCGTTTCAAAGCCGAAGAGCCAGAGCTGTCCAAAGACATCTCCGTGGTCATGTGACCAGCATGACTAAACACCAAAGGCGCACGGAACGCTGTCCCCTTCCCACCAAAGGTGGTCCCCATTTTTCTACTTGCATTTTTTTATGTGCTTTCAAACTGCTAGGTTGGCAGAAGCTGGGACAAGGAACGGGAGCTCACTCTTACGTGGCACTAGGGATTCGAATCGCTGAACTGGCGACCTTTTGATCGACAAGCTCAGTGTCTTAGCCACTGAGCCACCGTGTCCCTCTACACTGGTGTCCTTCAAAGCGGCTGGAAGGAAATCCACCACTTGAGTCCATTTCTCCAGTAGCCTTTGGTGGGGGAGGGGAAGTGTCTAAAAAGTCCCAACCACACAACTTGGGTCCTGCCCTTCTGCATACAATGTTTTTTTAAAAGAGCAGCATTTGTACCATAAGGCCCACCATCTTGACTTTTTTGACCTCCCCTCCCACAGCCTTGCAACCTGATGGTGCTGGCATCTCATGGCCCTTGGCACCCACTCTTCCTTTCTCCCCTTTCAGGGCACCCAACATGCCCTTCCTCTGCTCATATCACAGGAAAGAAGAGTCAGCAAGCAAGCTTTTAATCAGTCATTTTACAAATGCACATTAATCTTTTTTAAAACAGAATTGAACATTAAAAAAAAAGCAACCCATCCCTTTCCCCACCACAGTGGAAATCAATTTAACAGACTCCAAGGTTTTCCAAGGTGTAGAGAGCGGCTCCCGCTGTCCAAGAACAGAGAAAGCAAAGCCAAAGGGGGAGGGGGGAGGGGATTAGGTGGGAGAGAGACAAAACCAGAGCTTTTTGGTCTCCTTTGCGGTTGTGAGCCCCTCCCCTGCTGGTTCCCCAGAGAGCAGCCCAAGGCAAGATGGTGCTGTGACCATCATCTCCCATCTTTCTCCCCTCTGCTCTTGGCATGTTGTCCGAAGAAGAGAGCCCTGGATTTGCACCACCAATGTCCAGCTGGATTTCTGGTGCAAATTTAAAACCCTGACCTCCTTGAGGATGGTGGCAAGCCTCCCAGTGTGCCCCGGGGCTGAGGGCCAGGGGGGGGAGGCATTTGCCACTGCAGGCACGTGTGGTTGTTTGGGAAGGAAGGAGGACACTGGTCTTGGTGCCCCCTTCACCCTTCTGCAGAGGGTCCCTCTGAGTCAGCACCATTTGCTAACATCTCAGCCGACCAGGTCGACTCTTGATGCAGATAATTGTTTCTTGGAATAGTCAACTATGCCCAGCCCTATTCTTGCACTTCTGGCAGGAGGCCACAAAACAACCCTGGTCCACGGCTGCTTCTGCTGAGCTTTCCCTAACTCCCATCCTCCCCAGCCAGTATGGCTAGACCATAGGCATTGCGAGCGACCTGGACACCGGAGGGCCCCCGGGATGCTAAAGGCTGCCCGCACCGTGTTCTGGGTACCACAAAGACCTCTATGATGAGCCGCTGCGGGCCTGCCTGGTGGGGGAGAGAAGACCCCAAGAACACAGCAGACCCTCCTGGCTGGATCAGGACACCCTGAGTCACAGCACCAAGTGTTTCTGCATCCAGGCTTTCCCTTCCGTCTGGATGGAATTTGGCCTCCCCTGCCATCCCCCACCCCCGCCAGCTTCTACCAAGAGCTGCTTCTCTACACGCCCAGCCCCAGCCACTCCGCAGAAGGTGTGTAAATCAGATCCAATTACTCTGCATCTCTGTGTTCATTGGTAAGGGGGGGGGCAAATTCACCACAAATAAAATACAAGTGGAGGCACCCTGTGGCATTATCACTTGGATTTCTTGGTGGGAGGGGGAGAAAGAAAGTCTGGCCTAAAGTGGTCCCCCACCCAATTTTCCAATGGATCCTCTGCCCTCATGACCGGAGACTGGAATGTTTTGGTGCAAAATGCAGTGGGTTTTTTTGCTCTTTTGGCAGTGGAGAGCTATATTCTTCAGTTGCCAGTGCCTGCCAAGCCTCAACGGTGTGCCTCAATTGTGTCAGGTGCCTGCTAACTCTGAGATTCTCCCGCGCCCCCGGAGGGCTTCCCTAAGGCAGCATTCACGGCACAGGCGAAGAGAGACTGGAAAAAATCCATGTCTTTTGGCGGTTGCACCATCTTCCAGGCTGCCATTTGTGCTTTAGTTGGTGTGAGCAAGGGGGGTTCCCTACAGGCACCCCCTACCCAGAATCAGCCGTTTGCAACAGCCAGAGCAAAACTACCAGCAGGGCCTCTTCTGGGACCTGGCACCATCCAGGAAGACTCAGCAGGAATTTCCCGCAATGGCCGTCCTTCTCAAATCCCACTGTGATCTGAGAAAGTGCTTCCATGCCACATGGGTGTGCAAGCACAGGCCATTTTCTCTCTCCTCCACTCCTCAAATGCACACTGAACAGCAACGACAATGCAACCCATTAAAAAGGCATCTTTGGGGGGGGGGGGGAGACTGCAACAAGCTATCCAGTTTTGACCATCTTCCCTGCAGATATTGAGTTGTCCTCACCTTATGCTACCTTAAGCTGTTTTCTCACACCAAACCGGGGAGGGGGGGGGAATTCAACATCACCAAACCAAGCAGGACCAACGCAAGGTTTGAGTCCCAGGAGAGACAGGAGGGTGGAAAGGGATGTGCCCCTTTGTCCCCAGGTTTAAAAGAGCCGCATTGCTGAGGACATCCAAGCCAATCCCGCTGTTGCATAAATATCAAGGTGTTGTTTTCTTCGGCACCACCGTCAAAGCTTCTCTTCTGGCCCCCAGAGGTCCCTGAGAATATTTTTCTTTTTAAATCCCTGTATCTTACGGGCAAATGTACCTCGCAGGGTCCTCCTTCACACCACCTCCTCTTGTGCTTCTGCAATGAGAGAGTCAGGTTACTTTCATTTCCTGGAAATAGCATGAAATTTTGCAGCAGAGTTCAAGAGCCTTGAACCAAGCCTGCCCCCTCCCAATTTGTTACTGTTATTATTATTGATTGACATAGCTGCCCATCTCACGTAAAACAAGGACAAGCCTGGCAGCTGGTGGCACCAGGGCAGGGGTCGTGATGGCCAAGACCAAATGGCAGTTGTGGTACCTGCAAGGAGCTTTATGCTCATCTGAAAATAAGGAAGGGACCCCCTATGAGACCTCTGCAATGGGCAGGAAAGTCAATCAAACCATCCAGGAGAGGTTGCTGTCTTGAGATGGAAAACCCACCACCTCCCCAGGCAGATGTTCCATTGTTGTACGGATTTTATCATCAGGAAGATTTTTCTGGTACAGGGAGTGAGTCTCTACTTCATGATGGCAACTGAGACTGACATTTCCATCTCTAAGCAAGCTGGTCATAAAGCACAACCTTGTGTGATCAGGCTTAAGTGACGGCAGTTCAGGCAGTTCCTGATTACTGTCACAACTTGAGACTTCCTGTCCATTCCTCCATTAACTTTGCTTGGGGAAGGTTGCAAAAAGCGACTGCATTGCTGCAGGACACTGCAAGCGTCAGAATTTAGAGGACCGATTGTAAGGACCACTTGCTCAGCACCATCGCAAGTTTGAACCACCTCTATTGAAACAAAGTCTAAGAGTTACAACTTGCTACTCATGATTTAACTGGGAGAGGGACCTTGGAGTCCTAGTGGACGATCACTTAAACATGAGCCAGCCATGGGCTGCAGCTGCCAAAAAAGCTAATACAATCCTGGGTTGTATAAACAGAGGCATAGAATCAAAATCGCGTGAAGTATTAGTACCATTTTATAAAGCCTTAATAAGGCCACACTTGGAATAGTGCATCCAACTTTGATCACGGCATTACAAAAAAGATGTTGAGACTTTGGAAAAACTGCAAGGAAGAGCAACAAAGATGATTACAGGCCTGGAGACAAAAACATATGAAAAACGGTTGCTGGATCTGGGTCTGGCTAGTCTGTAGAGAAAAGAAGGATTAGGGGTGACATGATAGCAGTATTCCAGTATTTGAGGGGCTGCCACAAAGAAGAGGGGATCAAATTATTCTCCAAAGCACCGAAAGGCAAGACAAGAAGCAAATGCTAGAAATGAATCAAGGAGAGAAGCAACCTGGAATTAAAAGAGAAACTTTCTGAGAGCCAGGACTTGTCTGACTTCCAAGGTCCCTTCCAGCTCTATTCTGATTCTGATTTCTGTGGCCATGGGGGAAAAATCTTGACCCCATGAGTCCCATTCATGGACCTGGATGCCGACCTCAGTCTGTGTCTAAAAGTGTTTTGGCTACTGTGCTAGGCCCCAAAGTGGCTTCTTTGGACTACATGTGAATTCAGTCCTTATGGCCGAGCAGGCATACCATGCTTGGACCAAGCCATAGTGTAGCAGGGCACGTGGGACTCGGACGTCATGGGGAGGGACAATATGTGGTTGCGGAACCATCTGCTTAACCTCTTTTGACAGCCAGTTTTGGTTGTTCTTGGTCTGGATATACAGACAGTCCACTTGGCTTTCTGACTGAGTGGCAAATGGGTCCAAGGAAAGTGACCTTCTTCTTCATCTCTTCCCTGTACCCAGAGCCCAACCTGACTCTGCAAGCATCCTTCGTGCAGGGGACTGAATTTTTTGGGGGGGGGGGGTGTTGACTCCTATGATGCATTACAGACAAACCCACATATTTTCTTGGCAGCAATAAGGTTTGCCACTGCCTTATGTTTTCTCAACCAACTTACACTCTTGGCAACTCTTGATGGTATCTTTTCCAAATTGTGAGGAGGCTCCACCGGGCTTCCCAAGTCCTCTTTGGCAGCAAGTTTCAAGGGATGTAAAGTCTCCAATTTGACAAGTGACAGGAAAACCTTTCAGGAGACCCTCCTAGGCGTGAGAGGGTTCCTGTCCCCTCTAGGTAGCCATGGGCAGCATAAAATGACTCGTGATGATGCCGAAGCAGACAATGCTCACCTCCAGGGCCATTTCAACAGAAAGGGAGGAAATGCCACTCCCCCAAACATTGGCATGCCCTGAAGCAACGGCAGCCAGCTCCCAAATCCCAGGGGCAGCTGGTTCAAAGTTGGCAGGAGAACTGCCACATAAACCCTGAGGCTTTTAAGAAGTCCCACTACCGGGGACTTCCAGTGGGACAGCGACATCGCCAGACGCTTCTTTTTGAAGCGCCAGCCCAGGGCTCCGTAGAACCGCAAAGAACAGCGACTATCAGCTGTCTTGCGGTTTGAAAACTTTCCCCCTGGTATGAGGGGGGAAAGTGAGTAGACGGGTGGGGTAGAGCTCCCTGAAAGTGCCGGATTTCACACATAATCTGGCGCTTGAAGATGAGAGCTCCCCGTTAAGCCTGTCAGTACTCCGGACCCTGGATGCCTCTGCTTTGCAGAGCTAGATGTCGTTAACCATTCCAGCACCAACTTTAAACAGATATTTTTTGAATCGAGCTGGCGGAGCACAAGCAGTATGAATTAAACAGCAAGTATTTTTTTTTCCTTTTAACTCCAAAGATTTACTTTCTTTAAAAGATTCTTCCTAAGCTGAAAGTGAAAGCAAGATGGCGTTTGAGTTTTAACGGGGCGTGAAGAAGTGAAAGCTAAAAGTAATTATTGACAAGCCCCTGTTTGAAACGTAAAACTCCTTTTTGAAAAGTGGATGTAATAAGAAAGGAATAATAATAATTGAAGCAGCAATACAAATTACAAATTGTAAAGGATTCCCTTTTTTTTTTCTTCTTGAAACTCTTTTTTTCTTTTCTCTTCCCCCTTTTTTTTTCTGTCCTTCTGGGAAGGAAGAAGGGGGGCAAGATGGCTGGGCTTTTTGAAAGTAAAGGAGGGTTATTTAACCCTCAATGGTCTGAATTTGAGGAAGCTTTGAGTTCAATTACCTCTGCTTTATTGAAAAGAATTGATACTATATTTCAAGTTTCTCAAGCTGGAAATAATGAAATACATGGAAATACTGAGTTGCAATCTAGCAGTGGGGGATTGAATGAAGAGTTGGAAGATGCAAAAAAACAACAACAGATTATAGCAGATTTTACTGAGGAGAGAAAGATGAATGTTGTGCAAAATAAGGAGCAAGATAAAACTCAATCTGCACTTAAAGAGTTGTTTCCAGAAGAAGCTACATTTCTGCAAAAATTTTATAATATGCAATCCCAAAAACCGCAAAATTTTACTGGAGCTAAAAAAGGCAGAGGGATCAAAGTTAAGAAGAAAGTTCGTAAAAAGGAAAAGAAGAAAGACTGGAGAAATGGAAAATAACCCTGCTTGATGAGATGATGGTCCTTAAAAAGTACTGTTTAACTGTTTAAAGATTTTGAATTTTTTGGAAAAAGAAAAAAAAAACAGACAGCAGTTTAATGCCAGTTAACTAAGCGATGAGCGACGATGAGGAGGCAACTTACAGCTGTATTGGAATATTTGAGAAGAATAAACAGATCACAGCAATGCTGGTGTATTGGGTTGTGAAATATGCCCTGACTTGAATGATTTGGATTATTTTATTAAGGACTGCAACAAATTTGGACTTAATTGCAATCGCAGAAGTTCTACTGAATATAGCAAATTGAAGTTTCTTGCTTGATGGTAATGAATACAAGGCAAAAGGACTATGGACCTAGGGCAATTGCAGTTGATCTGGTGGTTTCCCTAATATGTCTGACGAATTTATTAATCTAATTTTTGACTGGATTTGATGGATATCATTTCAAATATAATTACAATTACAAAGTCACTCGGGGGTTTTTTTTTTATATACAGAAGCAATTTTTATTTAGGGGGGTAGATGTAAATGAAGATATCTTATATGCTGTTGGAAGATGTGAAGACAAGAAGATTAGCAATTGGTTCAATCTAGTATGAAGAATTTAAAGGATTGATAAAGTTCTTAAATGATGTTTTTAGTTGATTTGTTAATATGTATGGATATAAGAGGTTTGATTATTAATTAAAAAATTATTGTTAATATTATTTCTTATTAAGTGTTTTGATTATAATTGGACCTTGATGGTTTAAAAGTGAAGGATGGAAGAGTTTATATAGTAATTTTTTTTTAAAATCGGAGGTTTTTTGAGTGAGGGTTTCCTTTTTTTTCTTTCTTTTTGTTGTTGTTGTTGTTGTTGTTGTTGTTGTTTTGTTTTAAATGAAAGAAGTTATAAAATATTTTGTTAAATTGTATAGACCTAATAATTTGTTAAGTAACAATTAGCCAAATTGAGTAATGACAGGTTTGATTAGATAATACTTAATTGTTTTAATTGCTGTAATTATAAATGGAGATAATTTTGTTGAATTAGATGGAATAAGGAGAAAAAAAGACTTGCTTTCCTTTTATCTATTTGTTTAATGATCATGATTATAATAAGTGTGAAATGGAGTTTAATTTAGAGAATTTAAGCTGTATTTTATTTTGTACTTGCTCTGGGAAGTCGGGGGAGGTGGTTGGGGAAGGGGGGAGAAAATGTATGTAAAATTTTTAAAACTTTTTCAATAAAAAAAAAAAAGAAGTCCCACTACCGCAAACCCCAGGAAAGGGCCTCTGTCCAGCCCCGGGACTTCCTGCCCCACCCAACCCCCCTCCCCCCTTGCAGTTCCCCTGCAACAGGAAGGGCACCCCATGGGATCGTGGTTCTCCCACCAGCTCACCTTGTGCTCTGGGGCTCCTCTGCAACTGGTCTTCTGGCCCAGCTGGGGGGCTATCATCACCAGACTCCAGCGGAGGGGTCTGGTTTTCAGAGCCCACCTTCTTAGTCCGCTCCTCGACTGCCAGTTCCTCGGCTCCAGAGGACTTTGGGCTTTGGGGGGAGTGCCTGCGCCCCGGCCCAAGAGAAGGCTTCTTGGCAATGGGAGGGGGGATCCTCTGGGGCTTGGGGGTCTTGGCCAAGCCCTGTGGATGCAGCCCCGGAGCTGCCGTGGATCGCTGGCTGGAGACGGTCATCAATTCGGCCACCAAGTTTTTCTGCAGGCTGGCCTGGGCCTCTGACGAGGATGTCGTCTCAATGACTAGCTTTTTGGGGCTCTTGGCAAAGATGAAGCTGGCGGTGGAGGCGGGGGATTTGTGGAGTGGGGACACTGGGCCATTGCTAGCCAAGGCAGCAGGGTTGCCTGGCAGTGCCACCCGGCTCCCGGTCTTCTTCTCGGCCACTCCGAGACTCATGGCTTCCCTGGAAGTTAAAGTGGAGGCCTTGAGGCGCACAGCCTCGTGCAAGGGGTTGAGCCCCTCTTTCGAAGCAGGCTGTCCCCCCCTCAAGGACAGGGACTTGCGGAGAGGCTTCTGGGGGGCCAAGGGGCCAGTCTTCCCATCTACAGGCACATTTGCTCTGCTGGACTCTGTGGGAGTCATGGATCCCCCGGCTGGACTGATCCCAGAGCCATGGGCCTCCACGTCGACTGAGCGCAGACGGACCATCTGGAGCAGGGATGGTGTAACGATGGGCAGGCTGGCATCCTCCTTGGGCACCGAGGTGGCCTTGCTGCGCATGGCAGGCTCCTTTTTAAGGTCAGGATGGGAGCCGGTGGGTGGCTTCTTAATCTGGGGGGAAAGACTGGAGGGCACTGCAACCCCTGAGGCGGTGGGGTGCCTGGAGCCCAGCTGAGAAACAGACAGTTCTGTACTTGAAGAGACTTTGGGAAGTGGAAACGGCTCCATGCTTGGGGTCGGTAGGGGCAGAATTCCTGGCTGCAGGAAGTTTGCGGACACCGCCGTGGGAAAAGAGGGAGGTGTTCTGTCTCCCTGCCCTGCAGGGGTGGCTGTTTGGGGCTCTGGAGGGGCCTCTGCACTCCCTGTGTCCAAAGAGGGGGCTTCCCCGGACTCCGTCTGCAAGTGCGGGGGAGGCAGCAGGAAGCAGGCCTCGTCTGGTGGAGGGAAATCAGCCATGGACAGATCTTGCTCATCCAGCAGGGGCGGGGGTGGAGGAAGCCATAAGGGGTCTGTGGAAGCCCCCACCTCAGCCTCAGAGGGAACCAGCACAGCTCCAGGGTCCTCAGCACTCAGCTCAGCTTTCTTCAATGGGGGCGGAGGGGGGTGGTAGGCTGGTGGAGGGGATGGTGGGGGTGAGCCCTCCTTGTTGAGAGGGCTTGGCTGCTGGGGGGATTGGCTGCTGGGGGGCAAGGCAGCCACTCTCCCTTCCTTGCTCTTTGGCTCGGTGGGGGGCGGGGAGAAGGGAGCTGGGACCTTTGGATGTGGAGGGATGACAAAGTGGTCCACATAACGTGGGGCGGCAGGAGAGGCCAGGTGGGAGCCGGGGGTGGGAGGGGCCATCCCTTCAGGGGGCGCAGGGTCAGAGGCCAAGGAGGAGAGGGAAGTCAGGGAGGAGGAGGAGAGTGAGGGTCCCGGGGACTGCAGGGAGCAGACACGTTCTGGCTTCCTCGGTTGCGGCCTCTTCTTCCCCGGGGACATGGTGTGAGGGAGGGGGCTTTTGGGGTGCAGCGTGGGCGTGCCACTCTGGCTGGAGTAGCCACTCGATGGAGACATGGTGCGGCCAAAGTGGTGGGGAGAGCCAGGCTCCTGGGCCTCACTCCTGTCAGCCTCCTTCAGTTGGCTGACCCTCCCTGGGCTCCGGGAAGAGATGTCCGGCAAGCAGGCCAGACTGCTGGACTGCAGGCTGCTGGTCCCATCTAGGCAGATGGGGGAGAAGACATCATCCTCGTTGGCCAGGCTGGGGCATTGGGCGCCTTCCCGGTGGGGCCTCCGCTCCGGCTTGGGAGGCAGCCCCATTCCTCGGGGTGCCCCTTCGGCTTCCAGTTGCTGAGCCTTCTGGTGCAAGGAATAGGTCCTCCGGGGGGGCAAGGGGGCCACCTTCATCTTCCGGAGAGAGACACTCCGGGTTGAGGAGCGGTCACTGCGCACGCTTGCATCATCTGAGCCCTCGGCGATGCTGCTGGTGCTGTAAGCGGGTGAGGCTCGGCCGCTGCTCCCTCCTGGCGGCACCCCCAGCAGGCTGGGAGAGGCTGGGGAGGCCCTGACCTGTCTGGAACTGGCAGGGCTGGAAGGACCAAACCAATCAGGCCTGCCTTTGGGGGGGGCCCTGCCGCTCGGCCCTGCCTCATCCTTCTGGCTGCTGGGGCCCCCGTGGGAGGAGATGGTGGACGCGTTGGAGACAATGGTCTCTGTGGACTGCGAGTGGCTCCAGTTGTCGCTGGAGGAGGAGTGCTCACGGCTGCGGGGGGCAGTGGGGAAGTGACCTGTGGAGCGCACCGAGAGGGCCGGGCTGGCGGTGGCCAGGCTGCAACGGCTGAGGGTGCGCACCCGGTTGCGTGACAGAGCAATGACATCCACCATGGGCGGCAAGATGGCGTTGGGAATAATCTTTGAGAGGTAGGTGCCCTGTGGCGAGATGGACATGACCGGGCTCAGCAGCTCAGGAGAACTGGGCTGGGTGGTCATCCAGGGAACTGCCAGGGACTTGGGCCTGGCCACAGGAGACACTTTGGCTGCCGTCTTGTGGCCCAGCACCGAGTCATCGTAGTAGATGCGGCTGATGTGCTGCTGGAGGGCAGCCTCTGATGCATGGGCCTCGAGAGCCTGGAGGGAGATGCGGGGTCCCCGCTCGGGAAGGGCAGTGGCTATAGGCTTCCCATCGATGGTGGGGATCTGGATGGCAGGGCCGGGCACCTGGCTGCCATTCAGCAGGGGCTGTGGGGTCGGGCCAGCTCTGACTGCAATGCTGCCAGGACGTTTCGTGGAGTCACGCCCGTTGCTCAGGCCTGTGGGCAGAAAGACAAATGGGCACCAATGCAAGACAGAACTGAGGAAGCAATGACTGGGCCGAGGATGGACCCCGCCATCCCAGAAATGCTCTGCCGGCCCCTTCTCGCTCAACATAAGAGGGACCCACATCAGTTCCAAGAACACAGCTGGTCTTGGCTTGGCATAGCAAGAGGAGTTTTGGACTGCTTTACAGGCTTCTCTAAGAGTTTTACGGAGTTGGTGTATTGCCCCCAACAATCTGGGTTCCCATTTTACTGATCTCAGAAGGAGGGAAGGCTGAGTCAACCTTGAGCTGGTCAGGATTGAACTGCTAGTAGTGGAATGCAGAGTTAGCTTGCAATACTGCATTCTAACCACTGCATCACCACAGCTCTACACATGTTGCATAAACCCAGCAAGAATAGTTGCCAGGTGTGCTTTTGACTTTGGCTCAGTGCAAATCTGGCCCTGGTTATGCACAACTGAGCCCAAAAGGGAACTTTGACACAATCTCTGGGACATCTCCATCCTTCCAGGAATGCCATGTGAGGATGAACATATTCTCAGGGCCAACAAATTGTCTGGTCCACACAACGCACTAAATGCAAGGGCTGTTTGGTGACCAAAGGTAATCAGACTGCGGCATGAAACAATGGGCTAGTTCAGTGATGGTGAACCTTTTCAGCACTGAGTGCCAAAAACGGAGCACTTCGCGAGCACGAGCACTCATCAGGGCTGCGATCAGGAAGACGAGCTGCTCAGGGGGCATACGCATGCCAGATAAGGGACTTCTGGTTTTTGATGCGGTTTCTGGTGCACATATGCACACGCCGATGAGCTGGTCAGCACACATTCTCATGCCAGAAAATGGAAGCCCAGCTCTTCCGGTTTCTGGCACTGCTGCACGTACAAAGGCCAGCTGATCGGTGCATGCGTGCCAGAAACCCGGAAGAGGAGCGGGCAATGCCGTGTGTGCCAGGCAACATGGCTCCGTGTTCCACTTTGGGCACGCATGCCATAGGTTCACCACCACGGGCCTAGTTCATATCATATGTTTAGAAAGGGTTTCCATGACAAGGTGAGCCACAGACTGCTCAGCCCCAATTTAGTTGTGCCAAGCATTCTCTGTACAAAGCCCCCCGTCCTGTCCCGTCCCCCGTCCCCCCCCCGGCTGTTCTGGCCATGCAACCACCCTCCCCCTCTTGGCTGATCCAAGAGGAGAGGGTATTCTGCTGGGGCGGCTGCCCAATCCGAGGGGCCCTTAGAAAAGATCTGGTCTAAACCATCAACAGGCACAGGGCAGGCATCTTACAGGAAAGCCAAGGAGGAAAAATACCCACAAAATGGGGGCAAGCCTTAAAGAAGAATCTGGACCAAAAAACCTACTGCAGCTCAAGCCAAATGCAATTCCGCAGGAGGACAAGTCCAGAATTTTCCATTGTAAGAGAAGGTTTTGCTTTCATTTTGGAATGTATATTCTGCAATGTAGAGAACTTCTTCCAAACGAATGAAGCTTAAAGCAGCGTCTACACTAAGGTGGTAACTCTAATGGCCAGTAAGGAAACGCTGCACACCTTCAAAACCAGCGAAAATGGCAGCGTCTGTTAGGTCTCCCAAGCAGCCCAGATTCGGGCCCTGCTCAACGGCACTCAGCTCAGCTTCGGGGAGACGCTGCCTGGCACAAGAGGGGACTCCTCAGAACAAATGCCTGAGCCACCAACTCGAAGGGAGACTGGTTAAAGCTGCTTCCCCTCTATAAGACTACAAGTAGTCCTGGACTTACGACGGGTCACTTAGCGAACACTCAAAGTTATGTTAGAGCTTCCAGGGAACTTGTGACCTGATTCTGAAGTTTTGACGGCCACCTGCAGCCACCCCAAAATCACATGAACGTGTTTGGTGCACTTGGCAACCGGCCTGCCCTTATAGCCATTAGCATCATCCCTCACACATTTTAAGACGTTTTTGCCAAAAGTGGCATTTACTTCTGGTTTTCAACAAAATTGGCCCATCGTGAACAACTGGTTTGCTTAACAACAGCCACGAAAAAGGTTGGTCACATTGGAGACCTGCTTTATGACTGTCATGATTTATGTCTGTAACAGGCAGGCTCCATTGTGGTCCTAAGCTGAGGACTGCCTGTCATTCCATCCCTACCCCAAGTGCTCTGTTGCAATCCCTGCTCCCTCTGGGACTCAAGGGGGCAGATCCCTCCCCAGTGCCTCGGCTAAGCGAGCAGTTCGTGCCCCTGGATCAGACAGTTCCCTTTTCTGCCCTTCCTGCGCCCGAGTGCTCCTTCTCCAGGCCCTCTCCGACCTCCCCCAACCAGGATCCAGCTTGCACAGGGAAGGCAGGCGGCTGCTGATGGATGGCACTGCCCTCTGGCCCTCCAGGTGCAAGTCTCTCCCTCCACCTGCCCGGTTTGTGCCTGGCCAGCAGCTTACCCAGCTCCTGCTGCACATGTTGGGGCAGCCCCAGGACTGTGGTCCTCCGCTCCCTCCGTCTCTTTTCTCCCTTCCCAGATGACTTCAGAAAGGAGTCGTGTGGTCGGAAGGTGGAGCCTGGAAGTGGCCAAGAGGGAGGACAAATGGAGGGAGGCAAGCAAACAGAAAGGAAAACTGCATGAAACTTCAGCAGCAGAGCCTGCGTGACTGGAAGTCCCCAGGCCCACCCGACCGTATTTGTGCCAACATATAAAATTAAACTAGATGGATTGCTAGGATTCCATGCTTAGTTTCCTTAAAAGTAAAATGCAAACATTACAAAACCTGGGTCCAAAAGGGCAAAGAATTCAGACTTTTTCCTCTTGTAAGTGATTTCATAGAATCATAGATTGACAGGGCTGGAAGGGACCTTGGAGGTCTTCTAATCCAACTCCCTGTCCAAGGCAGGAGGCCTTCTTTATTTATTACATTTATTGGCCACCCATCTTACCACAGGATAACTTTGGCTGGCTTGCAATGTCTTATACCATCCTGTCCCATCTTTCCTTGAAAACCTCCAGTGAAGGAACAGCCACAACTGCAGGAGGCAAGTTGTTCCACTGGTTAATTGTTCTTACCATTAGGAAATTCCTCCCTTATTTCCAGGTTGGATCTCTCTTTAAAGGGCTTCCACCCACTGCTTCTTCTCCTGCCCTCTGGTGCTTTGGAGAACAAGTCCACACCCTCTTCCCTGGGACAGCCCTTCAAGGATTGTAAGATGCTATCAGATCTCTCTTTAATCCCGTCCAAAGTCTCTGAGGCTCACAGAGGAGACAAAATGGCGCCCTGCTTGCCTGATCTCCCAACGAGATGCCTGGGCTCAACAACCACAGAATGATGGGGCTGCGAGGGAGTCCCACCTCCTGCTCAGTGCAGAAATCAAACTGAAGCATCCCCAGATCAGCGCTCACCAAAAAGGAGACCACCAACTCTCTGGGTCGGTAGTTCCATGGCTGAACTTCTCTTCCAATCTTTATTCCAAACAGAATCTGCCTTTCTATACCCTGAAGGCGTTATTCTCTCCTCTACACTCTGGAAAATAGAGAAATACAATTCTTGATCTTCTTCTGCAGATGTACTGGTGTGTGAGAAAGGCCTTGGAAGATGGGAAGAGGAAAGGCTACCTAGGGAAGGGTCAGAGAGAGACCAGAGTCCACAAGGTAGAGCAAGAGCTTAGAAGGACCCTCACGCACTTCTCAGGCTGTAAAGGAGACAGCGGGAGATTTGTACCTACAGACTTGCTAGATTGATGTCAGCCTGTCCAGGTAGACCAGACAGAAAACAGGACCAGAGAAGCTCATTCCACTTTCCTGTAAAGCTACATTGACAGAACCTTGCAAGCCTGGAAGTGCAATTCTCCTGCCGTCACAGCCTGAGAATCTCCTTTACGGCCCCCTTTAGAGCATCCTTCTTGTCCATCGTGGAGCCGCAGGTGATGCCCTCTCTTAGCTGACCTCTCTTGGCCCCACGTGACATCCTCTTTTCTCTTTTGGGGTTAAAGGCCCCAATGCCTTCCATCCCTCTTCTTGGGGCAGCTTCCGCTTCCAAAGAGCTGTGATCGAGAGGCTGCTGCAACTGAGTGCTCCACTGGCCCCTTCTGTCTTCCAGAGGGCAAACTGGAAGACCCTCATCTCCCTGGCTCAGCCTCTGACCCCTCTGAGCCCAGAGCCTCGACCCCTCTTCCCCGCTCTAGGATGGCTCTGCTGGGTGGTACCTTTTCTCTGGATCATCTCAGAGCGGACAGACATGGCGTCTTCGGAGGCATCTTCTGTGGTGCACGAGGAGGCTTGGCTTCGGATGGAAATGTCATCGCCCTCTGTGGACTGGGAAGACTGCTTGTCAAAAGGATGAACAAAAAAGTGGACAGTGTTTTTTAATACAAATATAGTGTTTTACATATACGAATAAAATCAGAGAAAGGAAGAAAATAATTTTAAAATCAAACTGAAAATAAAGATGGTTTACAAACACTCCGATCAAAAATTGAAAAACATTGATAAAAATCCATCTTAAAATGTCTTCTATCAGTTTGGAAACTAAAAACAGTGTTGAGAATCCATGAGCCATCCATTTCCACCCTTAAGGAAATGTTTCCCAACCATGACAACTTTAAGTTGGGTAGACTTCAATTCCCAGAATTCCCCAGCCAACATTCCATCCATCTTAAAGTTCAACAGCATACCAGGCGGGAGATTATGGGAATCGAAGTCTATATCAGTTAAAGATGTCAAGGTTGGGAAACACTGTCCTAAGGTTTATCCTCCACCAGTGAAACTTTCTGAAAGCCCGGGGGGGGGGGGGAGCTACCTAAAGGCACTTCTGCCCCTGACAGAGACAGAGGGTAAGAATCTTGACAGCCGAAAAGCAGGGCAAAATTTATCCACCAGCTGCTTCTCTTCTTTCTTGCCTTCATGAAAAAAAGAATTACATGAGGAAGCAAGTTCCAGCTACGGCTGGAACTGCATTCCATTTGCCCACTAGGTGGCACTAGCTGGCTACCATCACCTTATTGATACTACAGGAAAATCAGCCTACAGGTGTTCTTACCTGCCGCTTTCAAGGGCACAAATCCTTCAGATCCAAGGGCCATAAAAATGGTGCAAATGGTAATTAAGACTGCCTTGGTTTTGCATATAGGCAGTCCTCGACTTATGGTTGGTCACTTAGCAACTGTTCAATTATGACGGGCTATTTACAATCCGAATTCAAATTCTGACAGTGAGGGCCCACTACAGAGTCAAGAGACTGAACTTCAGGTGATTTGGCTTGACTTGACCCATTTATAGCCATTTGCAACTTCCTACAGTCCCATGACCGCATTTTAGGGCAATTTTGCTCAAGGCTGGCATTTACTCCTGGTTTTCAGTAAAACCATCATTAACATCAGGTCATTTTTAAGTGACCAACCTGATTTTATGACCAGTTTATGAGCAGTTTTATGAGCAGTTGTTAAGTGAACGCTGAAGTTGTTAAGCGGTTTGCAGAATTCAGGCATCAGCAGCAATGGGAAATCTTCTCAGTTACACTTTGACTCTCCTGCCCTCCAAGAGGGGCTCTGAGTACCCAGTTTTGCTGCAAGTTTCCAATGAATCAAGAAGTCTTTTTGAAATCTGGAGTGGTAGTGGACTACAGGCTGTGTTCTCACCCTTTAGGCCCAAAAGCCAGCTGGGTGACTTTGGGCCAATCCTTCTTGACCCACCTCACAGGGTTGTTGTCCTGGGGAAAAGAGGGAGGAGGAGGAGGTCTGTTCCCCGCCTTGAGTTATATGTTAAGAGGACAGGAAAAAATAATGTTGCAGCTGGAACTGCAGCTGCTTCAATGAATTAAGAAGCACCACATTATGGTTTCTGGTAAACAGATTTCTTCCCAAACCATAAACCTGGAGAGGAGCAACTTGTGTGAGTCAGAAATGTCAACATGGCAGTCCTGACTGTACAATCCAAGCCCAGCCCTTTTATTCAACTCATGTAAAGAGGGCCTTGACTACTTTGAACCTCCATGGGCTCCACTGCTGTGAGGGCAGCCCTTCCTGCCATCATCCATATACCCAGCTCGGGGATTTTTGCTTTTAATAATTTTTATTGAAAATGCTTAAGATTAATGATAATAAAAGACAATACAAACTAAACCCAGAAAGGAAAAGGAAAATAAAGAATAGAAAGTGCAATAGAAAAGAAAAGAGGAAAAAATAAGTAAAAAAGAAAGAAAATATTTGAAGAAGTGACTTCCTATCCTTCATTACAAGTAGAAAGCAAAGTTAATAATTCTTCAGCCCTTATATGTATCTCATGAAAATATCTCTTCTTCCAATAGGCCATCCCTTATCCATACACAAATCCATAAAACATTAACATTTCAGTCCTGGTGTCAGCAAAAAGCCCATAAAGAGTTCCCAGAGCTTTATTGTTTTAACCTTGGTCAAACAAATCAACTTTGTACTCCTTCCTTTTGCTTGTAGCAATCTTGGTCGTCTTTCATTCATTCAAATGTTGTTGGTTTGATCGCTCTTCAGTTTTTCTTTTTCTTCTTTGAGGCTTAAGCAAACCTCTTTTGTAAATCCAGTAAGGGGTCATTATCCAGGTCATTTTCTTGGCTTTGAGGGTGTGATGGAAAGTCAACAGCCCAGGTTCGAGACCCAAGCACTGTGCAATAGGGTGAGCGCCCATTAAGGACTATCTGTGAAACTATTAACTAACCATCAGAGTCCTGAACATTCTGCAGTGAGCTCCTTGTTGAGTGCAGGGAGTTGAGTATCTGAAGAACAGCCAAGGAGGGTTCCCTACCTGGCTTACTCAGTCCCAGCAAGCCAGAATTCCAAATTATTATGATTATTTCAGACAAATATTTTTCTGTGGAACAAATACTCTACTTTTTAAAATCTTCTCTATATTATTATCATTAAGCTGACAGCTCAGGTTCAAGACCTGTGCACTGGGCAATGGGGTGAGTTCCTGTTCCTTGCCTCAGCTCCTGCCCAATAGCAATTTGAAAGCATGCAAGTGCGAGTAGATAAATAGGTACCACTTTGCAGGGAAGGTAACAGCAGTCTGTGCATCTTTGGCATGTAGCCACATGACCATAGAAAATGTCTTCAGACAATGCTGGCTCCCTCGGCCAATAAACGGAGATGAGCACTGGACCCTAAGAGTCGGACACAACTGGACGGAGAAACTTTTACCTTTTTCTTGCCTTATCATTTGTATTTCCATTTTAACTGTCATCTGTGTTTTACAATCAGCATTTTTAAATTTTGTCCAGTTTCAACTCTCTTTATATTTTAACATTTCTGCATCAGATCAGGTTTGTTTCAGCTCTTTATCGGTGGATCTTCCAAGATATTCTACTTTATACCTGTCATTGCTCCTTTAACATCATTTGGACAACGTCTATCACTGAAGCAGACATCGTGGCTGCTGGCTTTTGTTCCCCTTCTTCAAAAATCTCTGGAGTATGTCCTACTATCTTCTGTCATTCTGTCCCACTACTGACCAAAGAGAGAAGGTAAGTCTTCTTTCTTTTTCCTTGTATGTTCAGAACCTTTAGTTCCCACTATTGTAGCAACCAATTTCTAAAATCATAAAATTCTCCATTTTCTGTTATGCCTTAAAGTTGGATAAATAATTTAGCTTCCATGAGGGTGCTAAATTTATATAAATTTATAATTTATATAAATTTATATAATTATTTCCAAAATCTTACACCAAAAGTCTTAATATTCAAAATGTGTCTGGTCCTTTAATATATTTACAACTATTTGTAAATTTTGAATTAAAGTCTTGGTTAGCTTTTTGCAACTTATTTCAAATTCTTTAATTTCTTAAGCTTATAGTTAATTTTTCTTTTGTTCTGCAGTGAAGATAAACTCACCAGGTACTTTTAAAGAACTCTACTAGCCTTAAGATAGTTAAACGGGTAATTTCTGAAAGTGATAGAAACTGAAGTTAGCAAAGCCAACATCATTTGAAAGGCTCTGCTATGGTTGACTGAAGAGCGTGATGGCTTCCCTTCATCTCCTGGTGCTCAAAACTGTGGGAAACCCCTATCCTGCCGTCTCCTCACAAGGAACAGCTGTCTGGAGCACAAGTGGACTATCTCCCATCTTCTCCTTATCCAGAGGTTTCATGGTACTTCTCTGCTCAGTCTTGGTTTTAAGCACCATCACCAGCTCCCCTCATTCAGAGACATGTTAGCAGGCTATTCCTCATTCAGAAGGCCCCAATCCTTGGAGAGTTTCTTTTCATCCCACTTTTTTTCTCTTAGTTTGCTGTAAATCTTAATATGTTTTATTTTGATGTGGCTATATTTATAAAATATTAATTGAAGATTATTAGCTTCAATTCAAGATTGTTTTGGGTAACTTAGACTATTGAGGAGAAAGAAAGGAGAAAGAAGTATTATATCTATATTAGTTACAATTTTGGATTTCAATGTTACTGAGCGTAAGATTATTTGACTTTTTCATCCAGAATTTAGTATTGCATTAGGGGGAAAAATCACTGTAGTATTTGTTATATAATAAAGGTTTGGGTCTTGGGCTAATTACATAGGATTAAGCTCTCCATTGTATTGTTACTTAGTGTTTTGTGTATATGTTAATAAAGGGGGAAAAATAGACAAACGAAGCAAATTTAACAATTCTTGGAGTTTTAACACCTTCCAAAAAGAGGCACCTGGATGGGAGCAGCCAACTTCTGGCCAGAGGCTAAGCAGCTGAGGGAGGCCATGGGGCACTCTGAAGGGACAAAGTGCAGCTGGCTAAAGGCAAGGTAAACATTCCCAGAGATGCAGCAGGGAGGGGAAGACATCCCCCCCAAAGGTCAAGCACAGCACTCTGGTGGCTTTGGTGGGAGAGAGCATGTCCTAAGACCCTGTGCCCCTGCCTCCTCCCTCATCGGCCAGGCAAAGTTGACATCAAGGGGCAGACAAGAACTCCCCAGCTGTCTACCCAAGTAGCTGTGTTTGCAGAGCATGCTAGGCCCAAAGAATAGGGGTGCCCTAGGAGGGGAGCTGTAGCCCAGCAAACCTGGGAGGGCCCAAGAAGGGCATGGCACAGGGTGTGCACAATACAGTGAGATAACGGGGGGCCGGGAGGGAGATAACGGGGGGCCGGGAGGCAGGCAGGTGACTTACCTGGATACTGCTGGTCTCACTGTGGTCCCAGATCTTCCTGGTCTTCTTCTGTTTCTCTAAAATGCAACAGGACAGACACAGCCATGGATCATCTCGAGAAGGCCTGGGGGCCCCCAAAACCTGATCTGGGGAGTTTGATTGCAGAGATGGTAACACTAGAAGCTCCCTTGAGTTGTAAGCCCCCAACCATTGGTGATCAGAAGCTGCATTGGGGGGCAGCATGAAGATGCCGGAGGTTGCTGGCTCTTTAAAGAATTGGCCCACCAGCCCTGGACTCCACTGTGGCTCTGCCACCAGCCCATCCGCTCTGCGCAGCTGCAGAGGATTCTGCTTGCTTGGCCTCTGTTGGGGGCGGAACCACCAACAGGTAAATGTTTCATCTAAAGCAAATCTCTCTCTCTCTCTCTCTCTCTCTCTCTCTCTCTCTCTCTCTGTGTGTGTGTGTGTGTGTGTATGCATATGCAATATTCATAGAACTGGCCATCCCAATCTAAACCTAAAAAACTGTGTTATGAAGGCAGTGGATCATGCATTTCTCTCCACCGGTTCTCGTTTAGCTGGATGAAAGACAATGTGTATTTCGAGCATTATTTCAAAGGAGAAAAGAATTCCAGATACATTCTCATGGGTGAAGTCCTCGCCTTTCCTTAGTTACAAGGAATGGTAGGGATGTCCTGTTTTCCATTGCACAATCCCCACTTAGGGTTCTGCAGTCTGCCCACTTCAATTAAAATCCACAGGAACAGCTTCTTCCCCCTCTTTTTTTTTCAAACTGTGGAAGTGGGGGGCTGCAAGGAGGAAAAAGGGACAGAGAAAACACCCCCAGTAGGAACCCCCTCTGCTCCCTCTAGAAACAAAATCAGCTCAAAACTATGCACTCCATTTTGGCACCACTCAATTCCAAAGCAAGTCTGGGCAGCTCACAATGTGAAATAAAATGCAGAAGAGAATAAAAATACAGTAAGTGAAGTCAGGAATAGGAATTAGCAGAAGGGTAATCCAATTCACATCAAGTATCTATAAACATGAAGAATGCATCTAAGAAAGGGGGATCCACCCACCCTACCCGAGGCCCGGAGCACAACCAGAAGGCCATCAGGGAGGCAGCATCCGGGTCTCAGTTCAGGTGTTCCCAACAACCCCAGCCACTTGGGCCTGAGCCTGGCTGGCCTGGGTGTGAAAAACTGAATTAGCAGCATCCCAGACTGAGGACACCTGGACCCCCAAAGTAGATGACCTTGCTCAGCAGTTTCATGCTGAGGTTGAGTAAAAGGGGACACACCGCCCAAAGCAGAGGCCTAGGAGGGCGGCGTCTCCCTCCAATCCACACAAGCGGCAGCAGGGCTGGGAGTAAGGAAGAGCCATTGCAATCTGGCGAGCCCTGCATTCCCAGCCCCTGGATGTGGTCCAGGTATTGACAGGCACTGAAAAATCAAGGAGCCTGGGGAGGGACGCACCTCTGCTTCTCCTGGTTCCACTACCTGCAAGGAAGATCAAGGCTGTCTCTGTGCTGAATCCTGACCTGAAATCCAACTGATGTAGCCAAGCCACCTTCACAACAACCTTCCCTAAAAAGGAAGTTTGGACGGTAGGTATCTAAAACAGTCCAGAGGCATCTCTTGAGGAGAGAATGCATCGCCACCTCCTTGAAGACGGAAGAAGGCATTCCCCTGTCTCACAAAGAGGCCAACACTGCCACACGGGCCAGGTGACCAGTCATCTTCCTGGCCAACAACAACCAAGAGGCTCCTGGGCCCATCAAGCAGATGGCTGAACTAAGAGCAGGGAGAACTTCTCCCCTTCCTCAGAGTCACTGACACAGACTCACCCAGACCAAGCCCCTTACAACTCAGTCGGATATCCCGACTGGAATCCCACTCAGGGCGTATCTATAGGTAGTCCTTGGGCTACAACCACTCATTCAGCAATTGTTCAAACTTATGACAGCGCTACACAAGAGGGAATTATGACCAGTGCTTATGGTTGCTGACATTGCAGTACACGAGCACAATTCGCATACTTGGCAACCAGCTCACAATTAAGATGGTGACACAATCATCGTTTGTGACCTTCCCTGTCAGCTTCCAACAAGCAAAATAGTTGGACAAACCAACAAGTTGCTTCTGCCACTTTTTCACCCACCTGTCTGCACTCCATAATGTACACCTGCCTGCAGCTCTAGCTTGCTTGCCTGCCTCTTCCCACTGGTCCTTGCTTTATGACGATGACAAGGACTGCTGGGATTGCCATTTCTAAGCAATGAAGTCACATGATATCCCACTTTACAATCAATGGGTCTCCAAGCAAAGCCCTAGACAGCTTACATCTCAAATTAGGACCTTCTGTTTCCCTCAAAACCCACCATTGTGTGGTTTCCCCCCTCGGTGCCATCACAACATCACCCTGTGATTCCACTTAGGGAAGGCAGAGCCATTTCAGAGTTGAGGGAAGAATGTCCTCTTCGTGACGTCATCTCCTCCGTCATTACCCAAACTGCACCAAATTACATGGCCTAATTTAGCCCCTGGAGCATCTGCCCCCCCCCCTTTTTTCATTTCACTCCATGTGCATTTACACTTTGGGAGGAAAAATATTTGCCTAGTTGTATGGGAAACTTGCATGCCGCACTCGTAGTATAAAAAGGTATTATTTTTACTAATCCCATGAATTTTATCCCAAGAGATCAGTGAAATTTTTGAACTGGGAAGACAAGAGTTGGCCACACATTTCCCACAATGGCATGTTCAGACTCTCAAATTAAACCAATTATCCTGGGACTGCTCAATTTGGGGGGATTCTGGCATTCTAATCTCCCTCCCTTCAGGCTTATCAAGGACTGAATTAAAAGGAAGGAGATTCCAGCTGGATTTTCGGAGGAATTTCTTGACTGGAGACAGGACTGGGCTCCCCAGCTACGCAGGCCCACCTGTTGGGGTGGCTTAACAGATTCCTGCACTGAACCTGATTGACCTGTAAGGGACATCTGAATCCACAAACTTTGTGTTCTTCGTTCACAAATTCAAATATGGATGCAGCTGAGTTTTCAGCACAACTTTTCTCAATCTCATGTCAACCGGGACTCGCCATCCCATTGCACATCTTGAGGGCATCAGGTTGGGAGAGGCTAGGCAGCACCACGTGCAAAGCTGCTGGCTTTGAGATGTGATGCTAAGCAAGGAAAACTGTCACATCAATGTGGGGAGAGATCTACAGACCAGCAAGCAGCTCCAAAGTCAACCCCCACAAGGCCTCACTAGCCTCTCCTGGCCACCAACCAGTCAGCCTACCTAGGTTCTGCAAGGACTTGAGTCCCGCCTGGGCCTGGACGTGGAGCTCCTCCAGATGTGGGGCACGGCTGCTGGGGAAGAACACATTGTCCGGCTGGTCTTCTACAGCCTTGTACTGGATGCTTAGTCGCTTCTCCTCATTCTCTGCCTTGGCAGCAGCACCTGGGAACACAAAGGGAAGAAGAAGAGCCCTCAGACTGAGCAGGCAAACAAGGATCCATTTCCCCCTCCACACACACACAGCGCAGCAAATGGAAGGCAGAAAATCTCCACAGCCCCAACCCTTGCCTGATCTGATGGGTAGCAGCCCTGCACAGTGGCAGAAGGGAAAGCCCTTCCCATCAAGTGCTGCCCAATTTTTGGCTGGTGAATCCAGGCCCGGAACTGCAAGTGCCCCCCACCCCCACGAAAACCCCACCTAGACTGAGGAAGGATCCAATTCTTTTTGGAAGACCCACTTTGCTTTCACTCAGGGAGTATCACCAGGTTGCTGCATTCATCCTGGAGAGAAGGATGGGGTGGTTGTTTCTCTTCAGCTCAATTGTCTTTTGTAAATCAGGACTAGCAGCCATCGTTGACAAGGCAAGGGGCGTGTACTGTTATTAACCATGAGGCAACAATTTTCCTGAAGTCTGTGTCTTCCAGATGTGGTAGACTGCACTAAATGCCATTATTATGATCCAACGTCTCTGGAGATACAACTGGGCAAGGTTAATCGGTATAATGGTTCGCAAAGGTTGTCCCAATCTTTATACTGTTGCCAGTTCACAGTAATCAACAACTGCCAGTCCCCAACTGTGTGGCTTAGCGTCTTTTGATGCTTGAAAATGCATCTGTTGCGACAGATTTTAATTACAGTATTGTGGATCCTACCAACTTCCCTTGAACGCAGGGCGCTTACAGCAGTATTGAACTATGCATAAGCTCCACAACTCCACCCAAAAGAACTTTTATGAAATCAAGCAAGGTTTATGCTGCACAAAAATAGGCCTCTTAATAGAGTTGGACTTATTTTTCATAGATTTATTGTGGTTTACGTCTGTCCGTTGCCAAGGTTTCTCAATCTTGGCAATGCTACAATGTGTGAACTTAAACTGCCAGAATTCTCCAGCCAACCTGCCTGGACTCCAACCTGAGAATCCCTAGTATACTGGGAGCTGAAGCCCACATACTGTATGCTGGCTGGGGAATTCTGGGAGTCGAAGTCCACATATCTTTAAGTTACTGAGATTGGGAAACGCTGCTCTAGCCCAAGAAGCCAGATTGCAGCTCAGCCAAGCAGAGGTCTCCCAACCAGCCCTGCCTCACTTCAAAGGCCCCCTCCTCTTTTCCTTCCACGCCTCAGCGACGGGCTTAGGCTGCTCCCATTCACAGCCTACATTTTGAAAGTCTACGCAAGGAAGAGGTGAAAGTGCCCAGGGCAGAGTCACGTGACTGATACCACAACTATTGCAGCACCTGCACACACCAACCTGGCAATCCATCTTAAAGGGCAGCAATTTTTTTTATTGTGGATTTACCAATCACAGAACCCAGCCACTCCCAAAACGGAAAGGGGAGGGTAGTGTTGGGGCGGAAGGCGAGTCTGAGCAAAATCTGATCCGTTTTACTTGCACGCCTCCATTTTCAAACAGAAACCATTAGCTCCAACAGGAGCACCATCACTCACTGGCCAAGACTGCCACACCATCCATGCAGGATTTCATGGGGGTTTTTTTTCCTGGGAATGCTCAGGGCGGCTGGAGCCACACAACACACTTACTCTGGTTACTGAATCAATATAGTCTCCAGAGTAGACCTACACCGTACATTAATCCTAACCCAATCAAACGAGCAAGCTTCACACAACATGCCAAGCTACGAAAGACCAGTGTTAAAACTTAGGCTAAACTAGAGCACTCGACCTTTAACCTGGCTGAGCAGCCCCAAATTCTGAGCACCAGCATTGCTCTCCCACAAGTGCTTGAGCTGTGGACAAACAAACTTCCTTCTAGCATAGCAAGGTGACCGTGTCCAAAGACATCCTCTCAATTTGGACCCGGTAGAAGCCAACAACTGCCCAGCCGTCTGGCTGTTTATTTAAGCCATTTCTTCTGGGGGGATCTGGAGATATTTATTTATTTATTTATCATATTTATATGCCGCCCTTCTCCCGTAGGACTCAGGGCGGCTCACAAGATAAAACAACACGACAATAAAATGATATTAAAATAATCCAATTTAAAATTCCCAAGCAATTAAAACTCCTGGCAGATCAGGGAATTTTCTGAAAAAAATGTCTTCAGGTCGCCACGGAAAGTGCGGATATAAATGCACCACTTTGCCACAGGCCTAAGTATTTATGGGGTCTCTCTAGATGGAGGCCCTAACATATAAGATTCCCTGTACCAAGACTAAATTGAAGCCCAATGGACAATATAATCTCCCCGGGAAATTAACTAGGTTTACCTGGGTTGCCAAACCTTAAGACAACAGCTCTAGCTCTTTGCTACTTGGCAGGCAAATACGCCCCCTCCCCAGGGGTGAAATCCAGCAGGTTCTGACAGGTTCTGGAGAACCAGTAGCAGAAATGTTGAGTAGTTCGTAGAACCAGTAGAGAAAATGTTGAGTAGTCTGGAGAACTGGCAAATACCTCCTCTGGCTGGCCCCAGAGTGGGATGGGAATGGAGATTTTGCAATATCCTTCCCCCAGGAGTGGGGAAGGAAGGATTTTGCAGTATCCTTCCCCTGGAGTGGGGTGAGAATGGAGATTTTCCAGTATCCTTGCCCTGCCACGCCCACCAAGCCACGCCCACAGAACCGGCAGTAAAAAAAATTGGATTTCACCACTGTCCCTCCCCAATCTGGTATAAATTAGCACTTTCTGGGAAACTAAATGTTGCTCTGGATTATGCCCGGATACCTTAAACCTTCCCCTCTAGGTAAGATCTACCACCTAGCTGGCATTGCCCTGCTGCTGTTCACAGAGAATCAGGAGCATACAGAGAGAGACTCAAGTCATCAATATCTAGACAACGCCCTCACTACGGCCTACAACCAGCTCACATCAGAGACTAAAATCCAGGAAAAGCTTCTTTAGGTTGACGGAAGACTTTGAAGAATTTGGAAGCCGAGGGGACCTATAGAAAGCTGCAAAGATCCAACACTGGAGAAACTGACGGAGGGGCTGGCAGCCGAGTCTGACCAAAGCTGGGAAGTATGGAAATCACTGCACAGGCTGTGAACGGGTACAAGAAGCTCCAGAGTCGCTCTGAACAAATGGGGCTACCAGGTGGCTTGTGGCCTTTCTGATTGTGGTGACATGCAGAAGACAACACATCTGTATACCTGCCTTTTGTGTCCCAATCAGTGTCTGCTTGAGGAGCTCATGGCAGCATGACAGAACACAATTAATGTCGCTAGTTTCCAGATAAGATCTGTTTAACTTGTACATATTTTAATCTTGCATTTTATATTTTGAATTTTATGTCATATAGTATGCCTTACGTTAATTGTGATGTTTCTGATAGAAACAAACAATGCATCACTCAGTGAAGTCAGAATGATGGTTGATCTACTGACTCCACAGCTGGAGGCACCTCTAAAAATAAACCAGTGATCAACTGCTGACACTATGCAAGCCCCCCCCCCCCCCGGTTCCCCTCCCCAGGCAAGATGGCCCTGGCTATATAAATTATTACATAATACATGAATCTGTATCTGATCTGCAGCAAGAGACAGTTGATGTACATTGTTTATCAAGATCCAAATTAGCTGTTCTTTTCACGAAAGTACAAGCAAGCCGTGTTTTGATCCTGTATCCTGTCCCTGGATTGTTTCCATTTCTATATTATTTTCTATGCCTTTTTCTTGCAAAAACAAAAACAAATCAAATTTGATACTGCAATGTTAATAGTATTTAGGTATGCATATTTCTTGTTACTTGCTTTGATGTACACCTGGGGAGGGAATAAAATAAAATAATCCTGAGGGGGGATTAAAATAAAACACCTGGGGAGGGAAGCCAAAAACCACTCCCCCACCGTCTGCACAAGGCTGATCAGTCCATCTGATATTGAAGGTGTCGCCCTATGTTTGGGTAAATTGGGTTCCCTGCTGAAGGATCCAAAATAAAGACTAGAAATCCAGCTAAAATGGAAAGAGACCCAAAGGAGGAGAGCCACAGTATGAAACAATGGACTGTCTTGAAGCCCAAGAAATTCCTTTGGCATCCAGGCGCTGTGCCATCACACACCCAGACCTCCAAGGAATTACCAGCCTATTTTTGCCACCCACCTAGCTCTTAATAGCTGTTTAGATGTTATTTAAAACACAACCTCCTTTTCAATCTGTTTTTTTAGGAGTGCTTAGACAATGGATCCCCTTGGCTGGGGTGAGATTTCACAAACCTCTCATTGTCTCCCCTGGAGTGGATGACAAGGCTGGAGCTTAAACCTGTGCGTTAGCTGTGCCACAGAAAAGTAGACTGGGGCCATCTTTGAGGTTGTGGTTGTTCAGTCTTGTGTCTGATTCCTTGCAACCCCTTGGACCACAGTAGGCCACTGCCTCCACCCCACCCACCCACCCCCCGTCTCCCGGGCACAACCAATCATGGATTTGCAAAGAGGTCCTGATGTCTGCGAATTCTGGGGCAAATTGGAACAATCTGCTAAGGAGCCCAAAGGCAATCAAGGGCACAGATGGCTGATCCCCTTACAGCATCACCTACTCTGACCCCAAACCTCTAACAGAAGGAAGCCCCTTAACCTGGTTCTCCCAAACCTTGTTCAGCTGGAGATGCCAAAGATCAGATCTCAAGTCTTTCCACTAGGTAAGTCTGGACCCCCAGGTAAGCACTCAGCCTCTGGCAGGGCAGATGGTCCTCAGCCTACAACCATTTGTCTAGCGGTCATTTGATGTTCACGGGTTATGGAAAAAAGTGATCTACGATCAGTCCTCGCACTTATGATTGTTGCAGTATTCCCATGGTCACGTGATCCCCATTTGTGATCTTTCCAGCCAGCTTCCAATACGCAAAGTCAATGGTAGAAGCCTGACTCACTTAACAATTGCAGTGATTCACTTAACAGTAGGTTGTAAAATTGGGTGCAACTCACTTGCTGAGCAATGAAAATGCTGGTCCCAATTGTGGTTGTAAGTGAAGGACTCCCCATGTAAGGTAGACTGCTTCTGAACGCAAAGCCAGGAAAAGCAGCTCCACAGTCCTGTTCATGCATAGACTTGCAAGGCTAGCAATTAAGACAACTTCAATGTCTTTGAGGATGGGAGCATCGATTGTAAAGCCCAGAAATCATGTACTTCTTGGGCTGCATCTGTTTGTGGACCTTTTCCCAAAAAAGCAAATTAGATTTAGATTGCAGCCACCAACAAGAACTGTTTAAAGCTATGATACAGATGAAACCTGTCTGTCCCCAGATCAGTACACGCCCCTGCCTGTCGGAACCTCAGGAAGGTCATCTCCCCAAGGCTGCCAAGTGCTGATTTGGCATTCACTTGGTTTCCATCGCTCTCCTCTTCCCTCTCCACAACCTGGTTCTCCTTTTACAAAATCAATATTGATGGAGTCTCCCTTCAGAAGCCTCCGTGCTCGTTTCTCCTTCGTCTTAAGATAAACAGCCTGGAGCCAAGCAGAGCAAGCAAGCCTCCCCACCCCCACCCCATCCCACGCCCTCCTTCTGTCTCTGGAAGTCAAGGCAATTTGGGACTCAGAGGGACCCTCATCCTTCACAGAAGACAAACAGCACTATTTTGGGTATAGAATTTATAATGCATTATTCAGCCTCCTCCAACCTGGAACCCTTCAGATGGATTGGACTACAATTCACATCGCCGATAGGCACTTGGTACAAACCACAATCATCTGAAAATGACAAAACATTCATCACAATGTGATGACACAATGCCACCTTTGGTACTTAATATCCTGCTTGGACACAAGTAGATCCGTGTGTTTTGTGTGGCAATGTTGCAATACACACCATAGCCTGCCTCCCTGGCTGCCCCAGTTGGGGGGAGGGGCAATGATGGAGTTGTGGTCTCCTGTTTGGCACTGGGAGTTTAGCCAAGGCATCAATCCTTGAAGGACGGCAATCAGATAGCAAAAGATCTTTGTACTCTCTCTGACTGCAAGTTCTTAGAGAGCAGCAACAGGAAGACCCCTTTCCCACCTAGGCAATAAAAACCCAGGGCCTGGGCAGCACCCTGGTCACCACTGCAACCACTCTGGACTGGCACCCTTTGGAGAAGAGCCAACTGGGTCTTCAGCTGGCCCAGCACCTGGTGGAAAGTCCACTAGGATCAGCCCCTTCGTGGCTAATTTTGAAGCCCACACAGGCCAAACTCAGAGTTCCAATTACCACAACACCAAAGTCCATCCGGCACTGCCTTGAGAAGCCCACTCTATCCATCCTTCTGTTAGTTTGAGAAGATCTTTCAAGGGCCACTTGTGAAATTCATGGGACTTATGCAATGTGCTCCCTGAGCTGCCCAACTGACAGGACCCCATTCTCATACTCCAGAAGATTTTGTATTGGTCTTATTTCATCAGCCATCCACCTCTATGTAAACGTTGGGGGGGGGGCATGCTTGTTTTATCTAGTGGGGGGATATAACATTTTTGGTTTTTCATAGTCATGTACAATCTCAGAATTACATGATTGAGGCAGTTAACAAATAAATAAATAAAGCAATTTCTTCCTTCACACTTTACTTCTTTCTTTCTTTCTTTTTTTTAAATTTTAATTTTTTTTTAAGACAAACAAACATTTAACACATCAGTCCCCCCTTATCTGTGGCATCTCGGTACTATCTTCCAAAATTCTTCTCTTCTATCTTGATCTTGGCCTGAGCCATTCTAACAATTCGTTGCTAAAGCACTATTCTAATCATCAAGTTTTTATATATAATTATAATAGTTATAGTATTAATCATTTATATCTCTTTTTCAACCAACAATAAAAATAATTCCATATCTTAAAATAGTCTGACTCTTCCCTTTCCTTAATCATCAAAGTTAATCTATTCATCTCTGCACAATCTAAAAAAAAAATATTACTTCTTCCAAAGGTATTTTCTCTGCTTTCCAATTTTGAGCATAAACAATTCTTGCAGCTGTTATTATATGTATAATCAAATAAATATTTTCCTTACTAATTTTTACTTCTTTCGTGTGTGTATATATATATGTATGTATATATGTATGTATGTGTATATATATATATATATATATATATATATATATATATATATATTCATGTTAAATTCACATTAAATAAACAAATGAAAAAGCACACGACTATGACTTATTTCAGGATGATGTGGCACCAACTGCTGAAACAACTTATCAAGGGAACTGAGCTGACTGTGGGGTTCTGCAAGGTTGGATATCTAAAATAATATCTCGTATCTTAAAAGTAAATCCGACACAGAATTTAACTGAGTTTGCAAAATGTTTCCTGGGAAGTTTCATACATGGATTTATATCACCTCCAAAATTTGGGTTTCTCTTTATGTACATTTTAATGTGTATATAAATATGTACATAAATATGTTCTATGTTTTACCTTTTTATATTTCAAGTTTAGAAGATTTTTAAAATCAGGAGCGACTTCTGGTAATATGAATAGAATGCATGGCAGTTTATAATTATAGTTTACAATCTTTTTATTTTTTCACTAAATATTGTTACAATCCATTAATGAAATTCTGAAAAACTAAAAAGAATTATGATTAACAATGCTACAACCTTCCAAGAAGCTTCATCAGTTCTATACTCACACCCAGCTGAGTATGCTGACCTTGAAAAGCTCAGGCCACCAAAGCTCCCCAGACTGCAAGGTTAAAAAACATCCCAAAGGGCAGCAATGGGAAACCACTGTCGCTGTCATTAAATCTATGGTTGCCAAACAAACTATGTTTATGTATCCACAAAATCACCGGGAATCCAGCTTAACTGGAAAGAGATTTTACATCTATCAATTTTCAGCCTCCACCACGGCACCTAAAGATGTCTGGACTTCATCTCCCAGAGATCCCCAGGTAGCAAAGATGGCAAGGGAAGGCTGAGAATTGAAGTCCGCACATCTTGAAGTCGCGAAGGGCGACAACCGCAGCCCGGGCAGCTTCTCCTGGTCCAGAGCCGCCCGAGATGCTGGCTGGGCTGCAAGTTCTCTCGCACAGGTGAACTTCGGACCTGGCAAAATTCCTCCCGGCGTTTGACCGCTTCCAGTTCACCGACCGTCACCGAGCGAGGAAGATGCCGGGCAGCCTCAGACCCGCCGGAGCTTCTACCTTCGGGCTGCCCTTCCGGAGATCGGCACCCACCTCCGGGCCTCCCAAGTTCCAGCGCTTCCCCGGGCTCGTTTCCGCGGCTCGGAGGGGGCCAGAGAGCGCAGGGGCCACGCGGCCAGGCCAGGCCATCGCCGGCCTCAGCGGGAGAAGGGCTTCCCCCCCCCTCAAGTGCGAAAAATGCCCGACTCATCCTCGCCTCCAGCGAGCGGGGAAGAGCAGGCCGTGGCGGAGAAGCGAAGGCGGGGCTGCAAAGCCTGGGGGGGAGGAAAGCCCCCCCTCTCTCCACCCGCCCCGCCCGAAGCCTCCGCGCCAGGGATGCCGCCGGGCAACAATGGGGCGAGCGGCGAGGATGGCTGGGCTGGGCGGCGCAAGGCGAGGGCGGATGGGGCGGCGGCAGGAGGGGCACAAAGACTCCCCGGGCCTTCCTGCGGGTTTGGGTCACCTTCGGGAGGGGGGAGGCCATCCCAGAACCCCCAACCCCCCCCCATTGCCCAGCCTGCTGCTTCCCTGGACAGCGGCGGGAGGCGGCCGCTTCCCGAAGCGGCTCCTCGGGGGCGGCGGCGAAGGCTCACCCTTCTTGAAGAGCGCCAGCAGCGAAGGGAGGTTCCTCCCGAGTAAGACCACCATCCCGCCGCAACGGCCCGCTCCGGCCGGCGGGAGCGCAAGGCGGCTGCTCTGGCTCGCGTCCTTCTCCTCGGTCCCGCCGCCGCCGCCGCCCTCCCTGAGCAGGAGGAGGGGCCAGCCTCGTGGTGGGGGGGTCGCCGTCCTCGAGGTCAGCGCCGGGACAACGAGGGGAGGGACTTCGCGCGCAGCCCCGCCGCCCGCATCCCTACCCGGCGTCGGCTCCCGAGGCGCCCGCGGAGCTCTCTGGCTGCGCTGCAATCTTCCACTTGCCGTGGCGGGCCGGCGAGGTTGTATAGCAGCGTGTCCGCCGCTCCGGGCGGTTGCTTTAGCCCAACCTGCTAATCTTGCCTACGCTTCTCTTTACTTTGGGAGACCCAGGAAATGGGCTACTGAAGGAATCTAGCTAATCGTGTTGCGGAACCCTGCAAACAAAAAAAAGTCCGTATTAATTAAGAGAGCCGCTTGATTAGTATAAAGGCCGATATTGTAGGATGAGCTGCTGCCCACCAGCCGGTTCCTGACCTGCCCATTCAAAGGTCTGGGACCGCCAGGCAGCCGCAGTAGGTGGCCGAGTTCGCACAACACGCTGAAACCAGAACTGCTCTATTCATAGGAACACTTTGTCCCAATACAGATAGTCCTCGACATGCAACTGCTCATCTAGCGTTGTTCAAAATTACTGGGGTGGTACTGAAAAAAGTGACTTACCACCAGGCGCCCTGCATTTATGACTATTGCAGCATCCCTGGGGTCATGTGGTCAAAACATGGATGCTTGGCAACTGACATGTACAGGTATTAGTTTATTTATATCTCGACTTTATTATTTCTGGGAAAGACCTGTTTAATTTGTACATATTTTAATCTTGTATTTTATATTTTATGTTTTATATATATATATATAGTATGCCTCATTTTGTGATGCTTCTGAAACGAATAAACAAATAAACAATAGTTATTATAATTCGAGGCCATTTGTGACTTTCATAGTTGACTTCTGATAAGCAAGTCAACTCCTCCCCATGGGGGGGGGAGCTGGATTGACTTAAAGACCAATTATTCACTTAACAACTGTGGCATTTATGAAAATCAAGCAGACTCACAACTGCCTTGCTTAGAAATAAAAGTTCTGGTCATATATTGAGGATTTAATGTGATGGACTGGTTCCCATAACATACTCATCTCAGTTTTGCCTAGCCCAGTTCTACGAATCTGGCCAGAGACACAGTCTGAGATTGATCTCCGAGGAAGATGGCTACCCCAAATAAATCATTGATCTGCATGTGGGATTTTACAGGACATTTGGGGTGTTATCCAACCTTGGGGTAAGGGGGGGGCCATGGTGGGCAGCTCCGACAGGGCAATTCTGTGGCTGAATTGGATAAAACTGCAACATTGGAAATGACTTCTCTTTTCCCCCTACTGATTTGAGTCAAATCTGACTGCGAAAAAGGGGACACAGGAGAATGGATGTGGTTTGGGGGAGCCACCTCTGGACAGCGGGGTCTGCAACACCAATGTCCAGGGGAGGGCCTGGGGCTGCTGCTGCTACTTAATGCTAGTCTGGCAGAATATAGCAGCAAAATATTTAGTTGATTTCTCTCTTTCATTCAGGGCTACCGAACCTCATAAAAAGGACTCCCTCTTTGGTTCATTCCCCACAAGAACCCTGCAAGGTAGGCTGGGCTGAGGGAGAAGGACTGGCCCAAAGAAGCAGCTTCCCCTACTCCAAAATTTCGTGCCAATCAGGCAGGCTGGGCGAACCCTGCCTAGGACAAGGCCCGGAGAAGAGAACTTGGGGGGGGGGGGGGGGGGAGGAAAGTGAGGGTTTAAAGTGCACAGCTGATGCTGCCATCTTGCCTTCTTTGATTCCCCCTGCAGATGCACTTTAAGACGTGTGGACCAACTCCCAGAATTCCCCAGCCAGTCATGCTGACATCTTAGAGTTCCCAGGTTAAAAAAACATTATTCTAATGGCTTCTTGCACAATCAAAAAGCTCACACATCTGGACGTGTGATCTTCTGCACATGTACAGAATATAAGTCTTTCAGCAAATAGGTCTCCATCCACCAGCAAATAAGAACTGGAATGCTCAATGGCTACGAAGAGTCTCAATCATCAAGCTCATAGTTGTCCCAAAGGTGCTTTTTCCAAATTGCAACTGGACTTTGTTTTCTTTCCTTGAAAATGTTCCACTTCTCATCCAAGAAGCTTGTTCAGTTCTAACTGACTGTCAGGGAATGGAATGATTCAGGTGAATCTGAGGATACAGATAAACGCCCAAATGGCCTCAACGACCCTCAGAGTGTTAACAGACGTAAATTTTTCCATTCCCTGACAGTCAGTTAGAACTGAACAAGCTTCTTGGATGAGAAGCAAAACACCAAGAAAGGTCCAGTTGCCTTTTGGGGGGCAAAACGCCACCTGAAATGCTCGGCCCCCGAAAAATGCGGGGCAGCCATCTTCCTCTTGCCCCATTCATTGCCCCCCATCTGAATATTCATCAGGCCCTTAGAAAGAGGTGGCAGATGGGCTCCAACCTTACTCTGGCCTTTTCCGTGGCAGCCCCCGACCCATGGGGGACTCTGCTTCCTGAAGCTTGGCAGGCCTCAACCCTCCTAGCCTTCCATAAAGCTTTTGATTTTTGCACAAAGTGCTGGGATGACCAACTAAGTGACTCGGTGCCAGGTTTTTAATGTGCTTATTTTTATAGTTTTGTTATGATTTTTATGTTGTTTTTACTTTTTGATTGGGAATTGCCTAGGATTGGTTGCAAGACGGGTGGCTGTCGGGTGAAATGCTACCGGTTCGCACTGGTTCAGGTGTAAAAAAAGTTTTAAAAAAAGGCTACTGGTTTGTCCGAACTGGTATTTCTGACGATCAGCTGTGCTGCACGATTTACATTCGCTAGAAAGCAGGAAATCCTGCTTTCTAGCGAATTTAAATTGCACAGCATAGCTGTTCCCCCTCCCCACTCACTGTTCTATACCTTCAAAAGGCTCCTTTTTCAGTGTGAAGTGCGCATTTGGTGTGCACTGCACATACACAGGGTGCGTTTGGCGAGCAGTGCACATGCGCGGGCAGCGAACCAGTGGCAACCCGCAGAGGATTTCACCACTGGTGGCTGTGTTATAAATAAATAAATAAACTCCAAGAATTTGCCAGCCGGCAAAATCCACATATCTTAAAGCCACCCAGGTTGAGAAACACTGAGCTGACACATCATTCCCAACCAGCTGATCTGTTCAACTACAATATCCATCATCTTAGTTGACCTTTGAATTCTGCTTCTGAGAAGCCAACACACCTACAGGTGTGAGGCTGTGGAAGGCTGCTCTTTAAAAGCCTCCAGAGTTGTGGCAACAACACGCACCAGCACCCGCCACGTGCTTCTCCCAGGAAGCGTGGTTGCCATGCCACCTCCTTTACCCACAAGTGTCATCTCAAGGAAAAGCCATCAGGCCAAGCATATGCCACTGCCCAAACTTAACATTGATTTTTAATCACCCTTGCCGCTTCTTACATTTTCTAGCTGTTCTTATGTTTTAATATTTTATTGGTACCCTGCCTAGAGTCCCTCTGTGAGGGAAATTGGCAGTTTCAAAATGTGATACATTAGATGATAGATAGATAGGGAGGGGGAGAGAGAGAGAGGCAGCTGCTCTGGACCCTGGAAAAGTGGGGTATAAAACAAAGTATCAATCCCCCCAAGGTCTCGTTTGCCGTTTCAAAGCACCCAAGTTGGGCCTGTGAAGTCTCCCTATTCAGCGGCTGCCCTCAGGTTTGGCTCCCATTAAGAAGGTGAAGTCTCCCCTCTAGTCGACACCCCCCCCCCCGCTTCACAGCCCCGTCCCAATTGTTTTCTCTGCAACCCCTGGAGTGGGAGTCCCACTCAGGATCTTCTTCCTTCACATCACTGAGGCTCAATAGGCAGAACTGCCAGAAGGGGCTGAGACTTGAAAAGGGGGAGGGGGCACATGGAGCTTACAATCAAACTCTTCCAGAGTTTCTTTAAAGTTATTTAAAGAGTGGGAACAATCAGTTGCTGGAACAGCTTCCCTCCAGAAATTACAGGTTCTCCATCACTGGAGGTTTTCAAGAACAGATTGTACAAACATTGGTCCAGAATGGTATAGGATCTCCTGCTCATGTTGGGGGTTGGACTAGAAGACCTCCAAGGTCCCTTTTAACTCTGTTATTCTCTATTCTATGATGTGAGAGAAGGTGGTTCGGACAGGAACAAGATTGGTCACAGAGGGACATAAACGTTTCCCTTCATTCATTTCCTCAGTGGAAAAAGCAACATTTCAAAGTACACTGTAATATTTTCAGTTGTAGAAAGAGGGAATGGCTGGAAACAAGGCCTGCCTGAGTCCTGTCCCCCTGACTTCCCCCTTCACCATTCTTAAAACAGAACATGGAGCAATGAAAGGAGGGTTGCACATTGTCCCCTTATTTATTCAATGTAGGTGCAGAATATAGCCAGGAAAATCCTAGGCCAGAAGAAATTGGAATTAAAATTGCTGGGAGGAACACTAACAACTTGTCAGATGCAAGCAACCAGAGCCACTCATGAATAATGAAAACCAGTGATAACTTGATTGTCTACCAGCCGTGCTAGAAGAATCTCCCCAGTGTTTGCCTTCCCCTGGGAAAGACCAGAGGATGGATCTTTATGGATCTGGGGCAGGTCAAGCTTATGCTGCTTGTGGCTGTGCAAGGCCTCCAGACCAGGCCCTCGCTTGATTCCTCTTTCAGCCTAGCTGGCAGTTTCCCAACACAACTTCAAACAATAGCTGGAAGCTCAATACTTAAAAAATGAAGATTATGTCTGCAAGCAGAGCTAACCCAGTATAAACAGACAGGGAGGAAGTTGGAATGGTAACCGATTTATCTTCCGAGGCTCAATCATCATCATCATCATCATCATCATCATCATCATCATCATCGGGATAGAAATTGTCACCATGAAATACGGCTAATTCTGCAGCTTTGGAAGAATACCACAAGTCTAGACGAACTATTAAAGTGCGAAAACATCAGGCTGGCAACATTGCTACGTATTATCAAAACTACACTTTTCCCAGTTGTAACATCCTATATGGCTATGAATTTGGATCTTCAGAAAACCTGAATGAAGAATTGATGACTTTGAACTGGGGTTCTCAACAAAATAATTCTTTGAAGAACATCCAGAGTGCTCAGGAGAAACTCTAATATTGAAGCTAAAGTTTAAATGTTTTTGACCGGTCGTTTGGCAAATTGGTTTGGCGTCCACAGATTGCCGGGTGTGAGAGAGCAAAATGCCAGAGCACTCATTTCAAGGCGAGAAAGGCCAGAGGACACCAGAGCAAAGACTCCCAGGAGGAGGGACCCCCTAGCACAAAGCTTCTCAACCTCAGATGTGTGGACTTCAAGTTCTAGAACCCCCAGCCAGCACCGTTGAATTCTGGGAGTTGAAGTTCAACACATCTTAAAGTTGGTGAGGTTGAGAAGCCCCGCCTAGCAGCTCATCCCCTACCGCTTTCTCCCCACTGAATACATTTGCAACCCATCTGGGCTCCAGACCGGTGCCAAGGAGCACTGCCAGTGATGATGGGAAGCGTGCAGGGCAGTGATATCTGTCACACACATGAGGCAAACAACAGGTCGTCGTCGTCTTCCTCCTCCTTCTTCTAGTGCCACAAAAGCTGCTCTCTCACTCATCTCCTTTACCAGAAGCCTCCAAGAAATGCGCCAGGACACTGTTAAAATTTAAGCAGGGAGTCAGCACATTCAGGCCTAGGAGCAGCCATTCAGCTGTGAACAATGATTAACCGGCAGCCTTCAAACATGGCATTAGGCTGGAGTCTCGCTCCTCGCAAGGCTGAGCTAAAATGCCAGGCTGTCTGGCACAGGCAGTGGGCAGAGGCTGTACCTTCCAAAAACTGCAGAGGGGGCATTTCAATATCACAGTGAAGGGCGAGGCTTGCAAAACCAATTTTTAGGTAAAACAGCTGAGCTGCAAGGTTCTGGGAGGTCTGATCCTGCTTCTCGTGGAAGAGAGAGGGAAGGGGAGAGGGGGAGAGAAAAAGAGAGAGAAGAGAAATATTTCTTATTACCACGCATGTGTGAGCAAGCCTATGCTAGAATGCCTGTGTCAGACCTACTCTTATTGTGGTTGTTTATGGTTATTATCTACAGATAATTTTGCCTCCGTCTTTTTGCCTCTTTTTTTAGCATTTTCATTTTCTCGCTCCTCGGCCGGTATAGTTTGTCTAGGTGTGAGGGAGACATATAAACTTTCTCAGAATTAATTCATGCATCTAATGAAATGTTCTAATGCTACATATATGTCATTTGGCTTGTTTTTAATGAACCACAGTTGTTGGCTTTGCTGCCAGAGTCTAAAAATGCTCTTTGGGAGCTGGTTTCTCCATATCTGCCAATATTTTATACAGACAGTGATGGCTTTGGGTGCAGAGAGCTACCAATCACTGAGCGGTGGGCTGGTGGCTCTCAAAAAAGCATTATGCACATGAGAACAATTGCACGAATGAATAAGAGCAGCTAGTTCTCCATTAATTCAAAGCAAAAGAATTTGAGGTCAAGGAGTAGATTCAAGAGCAGCTTTGTATCAACTCTGCTTTCCTATCAAGTCAACATGACTCTAGCACCCAATTCAATTTTCTCCTCTCTCTCACTTGCCATTTTTGAATCAATCAGGTTTTGGATGTTACTTACAAGTAGTTCTTGACTTATGACTACTTGATTGATTGTGGCTTTGAGCCCATACTTTCAGTCTTAAGTTATGATGGTTGCAAAGCAGGTCATCATGTGCCCAATTTTACAACCTCGTTAAGCTAATGTGATTGTAAAGCTAAACCCATTGTTCATTATGAGGTGTTTTTTGCCAGGAACTAAGAGGTGAACGGCAGATTCCAGAAAAAAATATTGTAAATTGCAATCATGTAATCACAGGACACTGCAAACAGACATAAACATGGGACAGATGCCAAACACCCAAAATGTGGTCATGTGGCTGCAGAGGAGGCCTGGACGTTAGAATTTCAAATCCGGGTTGTAAGTCCCTTTTTCTGCATCACTTTAACTTTGAACGTCTTGAGTCAAAACGGTAATAGTACTTCAGTCCAGTCCATCTTGGCTGCTATTTCCTAGATTGGAAAGTTTGACCCATTTCTTGTCCACCTGCTTCCATCTACACTTTCCCCAAACCTTTGGCTCCCAGTCAGATGCAGAGCAGCCTTTTGGGCACAAAGGAACATCCCCTTTGTCCCAGAGTCCAGTCCGGTTGTCACCCTCTGCCAGAGCAATCACCAGTCTGAATCAGGATCTGCCTGAAGACCCTTCCCAACAGGATGGTAGAGAGGAAAGAAGTGGAATTTGATGGAAACATGCAAGAACCCTGACCTAGACAAAAGAGGCCTTTAAGAGTCTTTAAGGGAAAACTGATATTTAGAAGCAGCTCAAGCAAACACCTCCCTGATTCACTGGGGTGGGGGTGGGGAGCGAAGATGTAGGATAGCGATCCCTAACCTTTCCACTCCAAGGACCCGCAGTAGCAACGGGGTGTGTGTGTGTGTGCGTGTGTGCGTGCAACCTAATCCAGCACATGCACAAATGGAGTTTCACATGCTCGCCCACCATTTGCATGGCCCGGTTCCCAATGGCCTTGGACCAGCAGCAGTCTAGGACTGGAGTTTGGGGACCCCTGTTGTAGGTGATGACCAGGTGGAGCCTGAGGGAGGGGTCAAGCACATCATCAATCTTGAGTCCCTTCCTGCCCACAAGAAATCCAAGTTCAGCCCCCTCACTGACTCTTATCTACCATCAATTTGTATTGACCCATTTAGTTTGGATTTAGCATGGAATAAACCGGTTCTCATTTTGGACCTAACCCTGCCTTCTGATTTCTTGTGCCTGATAGAAGGAGAAGCTGAGTCACAAGATTGTTATTGTAGCCAATCTCAACCTCTTCTGCTTGCCTGGCCTGCTCTACCCAGTAGGGCTCTCAGAGGCACCCTCACCCATTTCCAGGCGCCCCTGGCATCGGCTGAGGAGGCCTCCCACGTGACTCAAGAACTGAAACCTTTAGCTGCCTCTCCAAAGCCTGGAGAAATCGGAGGGGCAGCAAGGAAGCCCATCGGCTCATGTTTAATTGAGGGCCAAGCAAGCGGAGTCCAAGCCCCCCCCCCATCCCATAGTCCCATCCCAGGACTGAAGGGTGCTTTCTAAGATCAGCCGGCCCCTGCTTCGACTGCCAATGATCTTTTCTCCCTGCCTTTGAGCGGGGGTGGGGGTGTTGATGGCCCCTCCTCTCACATGGCCCAAACCTATTCTGTTTTCAAAGGGCTGCAAATTGAAGTAGGGGTTCTTGCTGCTGCTGCCATCTCCTTCTCTTCTCAGTCCAAAAGGGAACACTTGCCCGAGCACGATGGGACAGGTTGTGGTCGTACATGATCAGCCAACTAGGCATGCCTGCACACGAGAAGGCATTTTGCAGGGTTTCCCTTCAGAGGCTGAGACGCTGCCAGAAACTTCATCCCAGTTTTCGGGGCTTCTTCAGGCACACAGAGAGGCTGGTTTTGCAGTAAGTCCCTCGCAGCACAAACATCCAGGCGCCTGATGCCACTTGATGGGACATGACTGGGAGGCCCGTCTGAAATTTGGCAAAGCTGTTCAAGCGTGCAGTCACAAAATGGCTGCTCCTGGAGAAGAAGCTGGGCAAACTGGGAAGGGAACGCCCTCAACTTCCTACTCTCTCCTCTTTCTTTGAGGGAGGGCATTGGCCTGCTTCCAGAGAAAGTACTGAGTTGCAGCCCCCGCCCCCATTCCTGAAACACTGGGGCAGGGGTCCCAGAAAAATGCCTATTTTAGATCTCTCCATTGTGCATTTTTACTGAATGGATCAGAATAAATAACCTGACTGCCTACAATCCATTTTCTGGCCAGTTCTGGACAAAAGTGGGAGGCTTCTAGATCTATGCGACCATCAGTTGATTTCCTGCATCAGGCAGTGATCAAAAGCCTGGTAACCAGTTTTACTGATGCAGAATCCAGAAAGTTAACATTGCATGGGCCATTCTAGGCTGCAAAAGAAGCTGAACTCTAACAATGTGAGTCTAACGAAAGAGATCATCAAAATTGTTGCTAACTAATTGTGACTAAATTATTACTAGTAAGGAGAAATCAGAGCAAAATCTTTGTTTCCCTTCTTCAGTTGATTACCAGTTTGTGGAAAGTCTTTTCTCCTTTCTTCCTAATCCTTATTATCTTCTTGTAGTACTCCCCCAAAAAACACCTTTGAAAATCACAACACACAACACACACGCACACACCCACACACACCAGAGGCACTTTTTTACTTCTGGAAAAATTTCCCTCTTACAGGCCAGACATCCTCAGAGGCACCCTTTTCTTTTCTCCTGCTCTCTCACAAACCAAAGATGTGTCAGTTGCCTAGGTTACCTTTAAAACTGAGCAGCTCCTGCCAATATCTGCATCTTAACAGAGGGATGAAATTCATGGTCTCTGAGTTTCTAGCTTGGCGCCTTAGCCACGGCACAAACCAGCCCTCTGGAATCTCAACTGTGGCGCTAGCAGCATTAAAAAGACAGAGACAGAGAAAAACCTGCCCATTCATGGTGGTCAGCAAGAACCGAGGAGATCTCTGCAGGGAACGCAAAGAGGTGTGTCAGTTTCCATGGCAATGCCGCCAGAAAAAGCATGTGGGGCACAGCTCAGGGTGGTGCCCAAGAACAGAACGGAGCAATCTGGCTGCAAAGAGCCCTGGTGGCGCAGCAGACTAAAGCACTGTTATTAACATCAGCTGCCTGCAATTACTGCAAGTTCAAATCTCACCAGGCTCAAGGTTGACTCAGCCTTCCATCCTTTCTAAGGTAGGTAAAATGAGGACCCTGATTGTGGGGGCAATAAGCTGACTTTGTATAAATATATACAAAAATATGAAGGCTATTGCTTAGCGCATTGTAAGCCGCCCTGAGTCTCCGGAGAAGGGTGGCATATAAATTTTTTAAAAAGGGCCCAAGAGCCATGTGGAGGTAGGATCAGGTTCTCCTTGCCAGAAGGCAAATAAAGGAGCCCCACCTTCATACCACACCCACAGGATCCCTTCTCTCAGCCTCTTGCACCCGGGTTCTCTTTTGCACTGCAGTGCCCCACCCCCACCCCGATGGCCCTTCCCTCATCGCTGCCCAGGCCCTGGAGGCCCCTGGTCACCAGCAGGAGGCTGAGGCATCCCAGGCCTGTTCAGCCCTGCCCATCTCTGCAGCCAGCAGGTCTGACAGTGAGATTAGGGAGGGAGGAACGGTGGGCATTTCCCTCCTTGGGAAGGCAAAGGCAGCCGGTGCCTGTGCACTCTCCCCCAGAAAAGGAGATTGGCTGGGCAGGGGAGGAGATGCAAGCAGAGACCCTCCTTGTACCCAGGGAGGGGGAAATGGCTGCCAGATAGAGGGCAAAGGGGTGAGCAAGAGACGACCCATCGAGACAGCCTCCTGCCACTCTTCCAGCATCCAGAGTCGTTTGACAGTGAGATGGGCGGCATATACAATAAATAAATATAAATAAATAAGATCTGCCAAGCCAGGTCCTGAGCCTCAAACTCAACAAGGTTCCTCATTGCACAGGCCACTTTCCCATCCATCTCAGCTAGGCTTCCAGTAACAAGAGAGCAAAATTCTTTAGTGCCCTTCTTGCTTTCACTTTATTCTCACAATGAGCTTGTGGGGCGGTTGGGAGAAAAGATTGCTCGAGGGGCTTCGGAGTGGGCTTCAGTACAGCAGCCTCCATGTGCAAGTATGCCATCTGGCAGTTGGGGGCAATCAGCCACAGCACTTCCAGAGGGCACCAGTTTTGGGAATGCTGCCAATCCTCATGCCTCATACTTGGAGAAATGTGAGAGAGGGACACGGCTCAGCAGGGCCCAGCATGGTGCCCAATTTGCTCTCAGGGTGCAGCACCTGTTTCTTTAAGCCAAGATCCCCATTTTCCTGGTTCCTGAAGCCCTGAATGCCAGGGCTGTCCGTCCCCCTGCTTTCCTCTCTCTGTAGGCAGAAAGTGGCTGGACAGCCCCAACATCAGCAGGGCACCCACCCCAACCCCCACTCCATTTGCTGGGTGCCTGAAAAATGCTGAAGCAACACAATGCACATTCCTTTGCTTTGTGGCCTCCAGTCGGTTGCCATGGAGCTGGGCAGGGGCTGTTCCCCCCTCCACCCTCTGAGGTTCACCCCTGCAGCTCAGGGCACCTGATCAGATGCTCTTTCACCAGGGGATGCTCAGAGGCTTCGAAGGGGGGCTCTTCTCCAGAGACCCGCTCTCACAGGTGCAACACCCTAGCGCAGGAGACACCCGTTTGCACCCCCATGTGCTAACTAATGCGTTTGGGCCTGGATGTCTTCTAAGGCTGCAGAAAGAGGGGTGAGCAAATCAGGCGTTACCTTTAATCTACATCAACTCTCATAAATCTGATTACTACCCAGTCACGCATTGAAAGATTTCCCCCTTCAGTCACACTGAACTTTAGAGTTGGAGAGGTGCTTGAAAGGGGTGCCTGCAACCCTGGACTTAGCGTCTTGGGGGGATTCAATCACCTTGGTTTATAAACCATGGATCATGGCTTATGTTGTAGCCTGTTGGCCACCGGCCCTTCCAGCAATCAAATCAGAGGAGGAGGAGAAGGCATGGGAGTCAGGGTCAGCATCAAGGCAACCTGAGAACTCCGAGGGGGAAGAGGGAGTGGAGCTGTCAGAGAGAGAGAGAGAGAGGGAGGGAGGGAGGGAGGGAGAGAGAGACAGAGGCGGAGCCTGGGCCGTCAGTCAGCCCTCAGTTGGAGAGTCAACAATCCCCAAATCTGGAGGTGGCTGATGAGAAGAGGAGGAACAGTTGGGTCCAGTGCCTGACGTGCAGATGCGCAGAAGGCAGAGGAGAGGAGAGCAGTGGAAATCCACAGGCCGATCCTTGGGACGGAAGAGCCACCGCTGCTAGCAAAACCCCACCCAAGCTCTGGGGATAAAAGGCAGGAGGCGGAGATGAATAGGTGTGGCAGACAACTATTCATCTTCCAGCCAGCCAGACTTGTTAGCCTGCGATGAGAGAGAAACTTTTTGCCGGGGCTAATAAAGGAATCATTGATTTAACTACACAGGGTTTGTCGTGTTTGGGGAGCTGGGTCAGAACAGCTTAGCATAGGGGTGCCCAACCTTTTTGGCTACTGGACACAACTGGATTTGTGATGTTGTGGGCATCAGCAGCCTCTGTAAGAGGGGGCATAATGTGCCCATGCACAAAATGGCTGCTGTGGAAGCCCAGGCCCTTCTCACATGGGTTACCCAGCCACAGAGGCAGCATACTTGGAACCAGAGAATTCACTGAATAAACTGAACCCCCCAAAGCCAGTAGAGATCCCTGGTTGTTCCTCTTCCTCAGAGTAATCCCAAGAGCAGCCTTGCTCTCCAGGAGTGCTGGACTGCAGTTGTCCAAATGCCAGTCAAGCTGACTGAGGAGAGGGGAGTTAACATGTCTGGAAGATTTGCCAGGAGGGGAAATTGAGGCAAACATCAAGGCAGAGCAGACGTGAGATGGAAAAAAGCCCAGAGATCCGCCAGGTGCCATCTGGTTCTCTCCTTGGCAGCCTCTCAGCATGGGTGCCGTGACATCATGCCAGCCTCGGTGTGCATAATGATGTCACAATATTGTGTGACATCACTGTGGCACAGCTACTAATCTTTTGCAAAGCTGCACATTCTGGTTCAGAAATTTTATTTGGGCTGCAAGTACACAATATGCTTACCAAAATCAGTTAACCAAAATCCTTTGTGGCTTGATGCAATGTGTGAACCCAGCCAAAGGATCTGATTTCTCAACAGACTTGAACATTGGGCCATAACTAACAAAATAAAATCCAAGATTAAAAAAACTAAAGTTTTACACTTGGACAAGAAAAACCAAAGGCACAGCTATAGACAATGTGGTACCCGTCTCAACAATAGTAACTGTGGGAGAGATCTTGGAGTCCTAGTGGACAATCACTTAAATATAAGCCAGTGATGTGCGGCAGCTGCCAAAAAAGCCAATGTAATCCTAGGCTGCATTAATACAGGGATAGTATGAAGGTCACATGAAGTGTTAGTATTGCTTTATACTGCATTGGTAAGATCATTTTTGGAATGCTATGTCCAGTTTTGATCACCACGATGAAAAAAGATGTCAAAACTATAGAAAGAGCACAGAAATGAACAACAAAGATGATCATGGGACTACAAAAACAAATTCCCAAAAGGAACTGGGTATGTCTAGTCTAATGAAGAGGTGACAGGATAGCAGTGTTGTAATATTTGAGGGGCTGCCACAAAAAAGAGGGAGTCAACCTATTCTCCAAAGCACCAGAAGGCAGGACAAGAAACAATGAATGGAAACTAACCAAGGAGAGAAGCAACTCCTAGAACTAAGGAGGAATTTCTTGACAGGGAGAACAATAAGTCAATGGACTGGCTTCCCTCCAGAAGTTGTGGATGCTCCATCATTGGAGGTTTTCAAGAGACTGGACAGCTACTTGTCCAGAATGGTCTAGGGTCTCCTGCTTGGACAGCGGGTTGGACTAGAAGACCTCCAAGGTCCCTTCCAACTCTGTTATTCTCTTAGTCTCTCATTATTGGTCCATCTACAATATGACAGCCAAGGATTACCATATTTTTTGGACTATAAGACGCACCGATGTATAAGACACACCAAAATTTCTCAAAGGTAAGTAAAAAAAAAAGGTTTCTGCCCTCCCCGGCCCTCAGGAGCACTCTGCAGGCCTCCCTAAACACTCTGTGCGCCCCATTTTTCACAAAAATGGGCTCATTTTTCAGCCATTTTTGCGAAAAGCGGGGCACACAGAGGGTTTGTGAGGCCTGCAGAGTGCTCCTAGGGGCTGGGGGAGGGCAAAAACGCCATTTTTACAAAGAAAATGGGTGAAAAATGGGCCTGTTTTGCCCTCCCCAGCCCCGAGGAGCACTCTGCAGGCCTCCCAAACCCTCTGCGCACCGTTTTTGCGAAAAATGGGCCTGTTTTTCGCAAAAAGGGGATGAGCGGGGCGGGGTTTTGGGAGGCCAAAAATGGCTGAATTCGGTGTATAAGACACACCAACATTTCCACCCTCTTTTGGGAGGGGGGGGAAGTGCGTCTTATACTCCAAAAAGTACAGGTATTCCTGTTCCTTCTTTCCAGGTACCAAATGGGAAAAACTGTGCTCACTCTCAGGAAAGCCCTGCCTTTCCCTGTAACGACTTTCCCAGCTGAAGAGAGAAATCGAATGGGTTCTTCTTCATCTGTCTTAAAAGGCATCCCTGCCCATCCCTTTCTCCTTGTGTGCTCTGTCTTTCCTCTCTTTATTTTTTAGTTGTAAATGTATATAAATCAGCATTTGGCTAAAGAGGGGGATAAATACAAATTAAAAAAAAACAAAATGCACTGAACTTTGCAGCATAAATGAAGAGGCAAGTCTTGGCTGCCAGGAAGCTTACAAAACTGAACCCCCTATCTCAATTCATCCACAGCAGCTTTAGGTAAGAGGATAAGGAGCTGTTTTGGCAGGACTGCATGTTTTTAAACAGTTTTTTAAATAGCCCCTGAAGTCTCTGAGCACAAGAGGAATGCATTTGCATTAATACAGCAGCCCCTCTAACCACATATTTATGTTGAACGAATGGACTTCCTTCCAGTCATGGGGTGCAACTTCCAGGGAGATAAATCTCCCCCTGCGGGCCCCCCCCCATCTTAGTGTCTGAAAAAGAATCAGTCTCTTTTAAAAGCACAAACTATGAAGCAAACACAAAACCTCTACATTTCTGCCGTTTGGAAAAACACAACTGTAGGTTAAAAGAAACGTCAGGTGCACCCAGATGCCTGGGCCTTCGGTTCCCATTGGCTGGGAGTGCTGGCTTGGCATTGTGGGGATGAAGTCCAAAACACCTGGAAAACATCAGGCTGACGGGGGGTTGAATAGGAGCCATTCCCCACATCACAGCCCTGGGAGCTTTTCCAACATGTCAGCCTTAACTTATTGATTGATTGATCGATCGATTGATTTATATTTATATGCCGCCGTTCTCCGGAGACTCAGGGCAGCTTACAGTGCGTTAAGCAATAGCCTTCATACTTTTGTATATTTTATACAAAGTCATCTTATTGCCCCCACAAACCGGGTCCTCATTTTACCTACCTTAGAAAGGATGGAAGGCTGAGTCAACCTTGAGCCTGGTGGGATTAGAACTCGCAGTAATTGCAGGCAGCTGGATGTTAAACGCTGCCTTAGTAGGAGGCATTCGCCTCCTACGCCACTCAGGCTCCTTGCTTAAGGTCCCTACAATTCCCATCGTGTTTATGCCAAGAGGGGAGTCCCACAAGCTGTGAGGGGCAGGGGTGGCAGCATAGTCAAGATGGCAGCCAGGAAGCTCCGTCTCTTTCTTATGGGGCTTTCTTTGGACCACTGTGGCCACCAGCCTGGCTACCTGTCAGTCCCCCGCAGACACTCCTGGTGGGGAGAAGGGGAGTGAAGTCACCCCCACCACGATGCCCTTGTGTAACAACCCCATTGTTGCTGCAGGCCAGCAAGTTTTTCCCTTTGGAGACACCTGTGCCACCAGACGCCACCTGGTTTTTGCATGTCCAACCCCTGAAGTCATGCTTGATTCAAGGGCGAATGCCGGCTGGGTAACCGCTCTGATCTGATCTGATGTGGGTGGGGGAGCTACATACTGTAAAGGGCAGGCAGAGTTAGTGTTTGGATGGGGCACCACCCAGAAATCCAAGAGGTGTAGGCTACACTGATACGGGGGGAAGGCAACATAAAGCATTTCTATGTTGCTACCAATTAAACGTTACGGAGGCTGAGCCTCCAGCAACAGCGGCTGCTGCACATTCAGGAGCCAGGAAGACAAGCGACTTCTGTCATACAGACCAATAATTCTCATCCTTGGCAACTTTTAAGACGTGTGGACTTCAACTCCAAGAACTTCCCAGCCATCGTCACCAGGGACGAACAGGCAGCGATAAAAGTTCAATAAATCAATAAAATCTGGGAGTTGACATCCACATATCTTAAAGTGGCCGAGTTGCAGAAACACTGCTCTAAAGCCCAAGGTATTTTCTCTTTATCGATGGACCGATTTGACTCCTTCTCCCACCAGATTAGGCTGGAACTTTATGAAACAAAAGAAAATAAATGGTGCCTGTTTCCAGCCAGGATTCTGGAGCCATGCAGAAGGTCAGATGCTAACTAAATGGGGGGGGGGGGATAAAATCAAGCAGCAGCTGCAACTGTGCAACTCCAACTAAAAAAGGGAGGGACTTTGCCCAGTTGCAGATGCCATCTTGACTTTTTAGACTTCCTCTGCATCTCCCCCCAACAACACTTCTAAGCAGGAGTTTATATTCCTGGTTTTTTTGGCAAGGAATTTCATTTGGGTTGTAGCATCAAGAGTAAAGCTGAATTTGATTTCAGTAACATTAAATAAATATGTAGAATAAGGTTATGGCAGCCAGTGTGATGTAGTGCTTAAAGGTGCTGAATTTCAAGCTGGGAGATTCTCAATTCTAATCCTGCTCTAGAATTCCCATCTGGGGGAACTTGGGGCTCTCTCACAGCCTGCTGGGAGGAGGCGGCACGTCCAAATATCTTGCACAGAAAGTAGCAGGGACTTGTCTGAGCACCCACCAGAAGCCAAAATTGACTTGAAAGCTCAAAGAGAAAAAGAACGGGAGGAGTCTGTCCTCCAGTCACCTTAAGGCATATGAAGTGGAAAGTGGGGGGGGGGGCTCCTTTCTCCCTTGGGCTTCACTTTCAGGATCCTTGACATAGAGCAGCGTTTCCCAACTTCTGGCAACTTTAAGACCTGTGGACTTCAACTCCCAGAATCCCCCAGCCACCATGGCAACCACTGAGCTCGAGATTCCCTTCTCATGGCATTGATGCACTGAGAGTGTTTTCACCAACCTGTTGCCCTTCTGCTCCTGGGCATCTGGAGCCGGAAGAACTTGGAACCTGGAACTCGGTCACCTGTTTCAGGACTAAGCACCAAGTTCTTGTTAATCCCTCTAAAGCCTTTCCCAAATTTTTCCTACTTCCTTTTCTTTCTCTCCCTGGTAGGCCACATTCATTAAGCTCAGCTGCTTCCTCTGTGGCCTGGGAGGGGGGCTCTGGAATCTGGCCCCACCTCTGTGGTCATTTCATCTGCTGCTTTACACAACCAGCTCTGTCCCAACCACTTTCAAAACCACATTTTGGAGGACAGACTCCTGCAGCCTGAATTCCTAGATGGCTATGGCTGCATTCACACAGCTCTCATCCATTGTCTGCATTTGCACAATGCCCTCAACTGTAAACTAACCAACCAGGCAATTGGGCAGAATATTAGCCCACAAAAACCAACCAAGATTAGAAAGAATCACTCTTAGCGAGTTGAACAAATAGAGCGACTGGGCTTGTACCTGACTTATAGGTGTGGTGTGCAGCACACTGCTATTAAATCAGAAGGTAGCTGGTGTTTGTTTTGTAAACTTGAGCACAGTATCTGAATCTTTATTTATGACTTATTATTATTACATATTATTACTATTACATATGAACCCAGCCAACTGTAGTTTCTCAATTTGTTAAGCAAAGTGGGTGACACTGAATTTGCATTTGCACCCAAACTTTCTGGAACCAGGGGACTGCTGGTGATCTATTTCCCTCAAAGCAGGCCAACCCAACTTTACACCCAACATCTGGATCAACCCCTATTTAACGAATGGGGCGTAGGTACCATTCCAAAGTCTGAATAAAGATCAAACAACTTCCTTATTAAATAAAATTCAAGTTAAGGAACTGACTGACACAAGCTGGGGGTATAAACCAGCCTTAACCCAAACTAAACACACTCCTGTTTTGTGGGGAAGGTTTGTGTGTTAAGGGAAACACTGGTTTTTCTTAATCAGCAGCAGCAGCATTATAACGCAGCAAAATAACTCTCTCGCCCGCCCCCTCCCAAACACGCAGTCCGAGCACGGGACCATCAGTAGAACAAAACCTAGACCAAAATTTGGCTCCCTCGTCCTCTGGTGCTTCATTGGGCCAACCAACCAAGCTGGGAGGAAAAAGCACTCAGAAGCTTCGTGTTCCAAAGGCTCAGCATTTCTCACACTCAAAAAGTTTAGTGCTAATTAGGAGGATCTCAGTAACTGTGAAACAAGTAGTTAACCAGTTGGGGGATGGGGTTGCCTTCCCTTTTATTCATCATGATTAGCACCCATAAAATATAATCCACATGGATGAAATGAAATAACAACAATTAAAGCGATTTGTTCTCATCAACATACTCCATTATGCCAGGGCAGGGCACATAAGCACCTGCAGTCTAAAGTACAGAGCAGGGCAGAGGTCCGGAAGTCACAAAGCACCGGGAGAATACAATTAGGCCGAAGCAGCAGGCGCTCGCTGCATTTCCTTCTGACTTCAGGCAACCTGCAAATCCAGCTGCTGAATGGAGGGAATGCATTATACGCATTGTGATGTCACCTGCATGGTGCAAATTACATGATTTACTGTTGACAATAGAATCAAAATTATTAACCAGTCCATCGGTTGCATAACATGGTGCACCCAACATCCTGCTGTGCTTCATAAACCATAGTCTATGACAAAGTCCGTATAAACACAGCCCAGCTGTGGCATCTTTTATCAAGTAGAGCAGTGTTTCTCCACCTGGGAACTTGAAGATCTATGCCGGGGTTCAACTCCCAGAATTCCCCAGCCAACCATGCCCTCTGGAGATTTCTGGGAGTTGAGTCCATACATCTTCAAGTTGCCAAGATTGAGAAACACTGAACTAGAGTAAACAAGCCAAGGCTAGTGCAGCACCCCCCCTCAAAGGGTTTCATGCTCTTCAGACACACAAAGATGACACCCAACCCATGGCACAAAGCATGCCCAGTGAACCCAGCAGCCCTGTGGAGGGAAGTCAAAATTCACCAATTAGAAACCAAATCACTTCGAGACTTTTGACCCCGACGTTCTGCAGGCACCGGCACAACTGCTTGACGGTTACAAGAAAACGGCGATTGGAGGGGGAAGCTGCAGCCCCAAGGAGGCTTAAGGCAGCGCCCCCCCCCCCCGCCTGGGCTCCTCGGGGCTCCAGGTGTTGCCCAAACTTTCTGGCCTTTGCAAGTCAAAGTCCCGAGGGGAGCCCTTGCCCTCCAGCAGAAGGCAGAGCACGCGCAGAGGGCCGCTCCGGCCGGGGATCCCCGAAAGGCAGAAGCCGCCCGCGGTCGAACTGACCCCGGGCGGCCGCGGGGCTCAAGGGGAACCGCAATGCAGCGCCTCGCAAGAGGGCCTCTGAGCGCGTACCGAGCGCCGCCCCGCCAGCCCGCGGGCCTCTGCGCTTCCCAGGAGATGCATGAAGGTCACCCCGCTGCCGCCCGCAGAGCGGCCGGGAGCATCGGAGGCGAGGGGCTGCCGCCGGGGGAAGGCGGGAGGAGCCGTCTCGAGTCCCCGGCCGGCGCCCTTCCTCGGCCTCTACCGGGAGGCTTCCGCCCTGGGGCCCGGCGAGCACTGCCCCGCCTACAACCGCCGCCCCACCTGTCCAGCCCTACCTGTCCTGGCCCGGTGGGCACGGCCGAAGCTCCAGAAGGCCCAGGACCGGGCGCCGGGAGTGCTGCGCTTGCGGGACGCGTTGCCCATGGCCGCCTCAGCCGCCCCCCGCCCCGCCCCGCGCCCCCCGCCTCACCCCACCCGGCTGCGGGCGGGAGGGGGAGGGGGAGGGGGAGCGGGGCGCTACATGAAGGTGCGGGAGCCCCGAGCGTCTCCCCGCCCCAGCGGAGCCTGGGCGCCCGCTCAGCCGGCCCCCGGCACTGCCTCACCGCCTGCCCGCGGAGCTGCCAGTGGAACCAATGGAGGGACCGGGGAGGAGTCCGCAGCGTCCCCGCCGCCCCGCTCCGTTGTCAGGTGGCTTCTCCGGGGCCGCTGCTCAGGGGGCGCCCTGGTTCGGCCCCCTGAGACCGAGCCCTCCGGTCAGCTGGGTCCTGACTCCTGGGGTGGGAATCAAGAGGCGGTTTATGGCGGCCGCCCCCACCCGCCAATTTTGTCGGATTATAGTTTCTGGAATCCCTGCCCATTGGCCAAGCTGGCTGAGCTTCATGGGATCTGGAGTCCAACTACACACGTACTAGGTTTGCATCCATTTGGACCAGGGCTTCGTGGTCACAAGAAATACAGCTTATTCCTTTAGACGCACAGTATGTTACCTGAACACAGGAAGGCAGCAACACAGCTACAGATATTCGCTCCCACCATCCCAAACAGCAATGTGGTTTCATTAACCTGGGTTTAGAGACTAGCATGTTACATGAGCCTAGAGGTAAAGCATCCTGTTTTCCTCACCCATGGTTTACATTCAGAAATTAAATTATACTTGTGCAATCAAATTGTGTATTGTTATTACAATTCACAATACGGCACTAGAGGGTTAAGATGTATGGACCTAAGCGCCAGGCATCCTAAAGAAATGAAACACATTCCTATTCATCATTCTGGCCTCCTGAAGGGTCTCACCCATTTTCTATTAATGCCACTATTTCATGAAGTAGACTTGAATCGGTTACAGAAATCCTTACAGATAGTCCTTGACTTACAACCATTCATTTAGTGACCGTTCAAAGTTACAATGAGCCACAGTGGCACAGTGGTTAGAGTGCAGTACTGCAGGCTCTTCTGCTGCCTGCCAGCTGCCTACAATTTGGCAGTTCAAATCTCACCAGGCTCAAGGTTGATTCAGCCTTCCATCCTTCCAAGGTGGGTAAAAGAAGGACCCAGATTGTTGGGGGCAAGAAGCTGACTCTGTAAACCGCTCAGAGAGGGCTGTAAAAGCACTGTGAAGCAGTATATAAGTCTAAGTGCTATTGCTATTGCTATTGCTACAATGGCACTGTGAAAAGAGACTTATGACCATTTTTCATACTTAAGACTGTTACATGATCAAAATTGAGATGCTTGGCAGCTGGCGTGTATTTATGATGGTTGCAGTGTCCTGGGGTCATGTGATCACCTTTTGTGACCTGACAAAGTCAATGAGGATACTAAATTATTTAACAACGGTGTTAGTAAATTAACAACTGCAATGATTCACTTAACAACTGTGGCAAGAAAGTAAAATGGGGTAAAATTCGCTTAACTGTCTTGCTTAGCAACAGAAATTTGGCGCTCAGTTGTGGTCATAAGTCAAGAACTACCTGTCGTTGGCAAACATTAAAAACTCACTTCATCACCACCTTTTTCTCTTTGGGTGCTCCAGCCTCCCCTAACTCCTGGCTTCCAAGCAGGGGCATCCACAGAGCCTTCTTGAGCAATGCACCTCAGACAAGGGACAGGGGGATCTTGATGGTTTTGATACATGTGGATCCCACCTTGCTTCTAAGTAATTTGGAAGTGTTCTTGGAAGGGAGTGAATGGCTCTGGCGGCCAGGTGATATTTTTATTTTTAAAAAAGGAAAATGGTGCATTAGGCTTAGTAGAGACCTATTTTGAACCTATTTTGCTTCTCATTTTTGCTTTTTCAAAAACTCAAAAACTACACAACTGATTTTGGCCACCTCATCCAGAGGCCACGAAAAAGCTGCTGGGCTGGCTGCTGGTTAGGAAAGCTGCCTGCCCCTCTATTAAAAATGGGAGAGAGAGTTTAATTTTGGTAGCCCTTCCCTATCTAGAAAAGTTGCAGGAATTCCCATTCACTTTAGGTGCAGCCAAAAAGATAATGGTTTACCAGCCGTGGAGATATAACCAAGCAAAGAGAAACTCTGATTCCTTGGCTGACCTTCTGCAAAGCTTTCTCCTTGAAGTTACTCTGCAGTACAGGAAGCCGTTGACTTACAACCATCGGAAGAAACAATAGCACTGAAAAAAGTGGCTTACTTACAATGTTGCAGCATCCCCACATGGTCAAAATTTGTGTACTTGGCATGTGTTTATGGTCATTGCAGTGTCCCAGGGCTAGGTGGCCCATTGGCAAACTTCCCAGATGGCTTCTAACTAAAAAAATCAACGGAAGCTAGATTCGCTTAACGACTCCCTGATTCATTTAACAACTGCAGTAATTCACTTCACAGTCATGGCAAAAGTCGTAAAATCGGGTGCAACCCGCTTTAACTATTGCCTTGCTCAACAATAGAAATTCTTCACCCTACTTGTGGTCATAGGTCGAGGACCAGCTGTACTGTACAGCAAGCAGCCTGTCCGTGGGGAAACACAAGGGCCATTCCACCTCCTCGACCTCATGGCCTGCAAGCGCTCACTTTTGCCTCCAAACGGGCTTCCCTCGCTGCACAGGGCTTCACAACAGCACCCCCTAAAAATACTTAACTACATACCTGCAAAGAAGCAGCACATTTTCAAAGATTTTTATTTGTAAGTCAACATGAAGTGCAGGGGGGAAATTCTCCCAATGATTTGAAGTCTTCAAAGCCTTGTTGGAAACCTCCCCTGATGCGAGGTTTTCATTGCTTCCCTGACCCACTTCATACGGTGACCCACTGTGAAGACAGGCATATTTTCCAGGAAACCTAGCAAGCCCCTAGTCAATCAGGGCCAATCCTGCTAGATCCCAGCAGCAAATCATACTAGGGGGTCGAGAGGAACAAAGTCTTCCGCTGAGATTCACTTTTGGCTCTGCCCAGCGTTTTGGAATGGAAAGAAAATATGGAAAGCCTCGAGTTGCCCCAAAGGTGGATCCAGACTCAGAAAGCTACCTGAAGCCGCTCCTGCTCCGACTTGACTTAAGCTCCCACCTTGGCTGAGAACTGGAAAGGGAGAGGAAGGGAAGCTGATTAAGTGAAAGTCTTGAGTCAAGTTATGGGTCATTGCAAGTTTGCTGGGGAAGGCAGTTTTAGGAGCAACCACATCGGTTTACAAAGGAGCATTCCAGCCTCTGGAAGCAAAGCCCTTCCTCTGAAGGGAACAAAGGCCTACCTGCTGCTAAAACAAAAACAGGAGGTTAAGATCTGAAATCATTAACAGAAACGAGCCAGGAGGCTCCCAACTCTTTCCTGCTGAAACCTGATCCCCCCCCTCCCCCAGGGCACCTGCCTCCTCCTTCCTCCTCTTGCAATCCAGAGTGATGGAAAAAGAGGCCCGTATGGGATTTACCCTGGGGTGAGGTTGCCTAAGATGACACCGTCACAAATTGCCCCTGGATTCCTCACGTGCAAAAGCAGCCTACAGAAACTCCAGCACCGGTTGGACGAGTCCCATCCGCTGCCGTGTGTGTTTGCTCAGCTCTTCCCCTTCCTCCTTCTCAAAGACCAGACTGTCTTAAGAAGGAAGACTCCTTCTTATGTTCAGAAACCTGACTCCAAAACCATCCTGGGCTCTAAAAAAATCAGGTGTTGCTGTTGCACAACGATCTCCTTGCCCACCTTCAGATGGAAAAGACACACATCTCTTTGTTAGCCAAGAAACTCTCTGCCTTTTCCAAGTCAGGTGCAAAGTTCTTATGAGTCTCCATCTCAGAAATGTCATTCTCAGGTCTCACAATCCTGCAAACTAACCACAATATTTCCCAACTGGAATCCCTGGAAACCAGTTTTACAAATCCAGCTGGGGTGCCGACAATATACTTCATCCAGTTAATGAGCCAATACACACACCACACACACACACACACACACACACACACACACACACACACACATTGTGGCTGTAGACTTCTTCCTTCTTGGGATGTACCAGCCTTCTCCAACCTGATCCCTCCACATATGCTGGACTACAAACCCATGATTCCCAGCCAGCCATTGAGGCTAGGGATTACAGGTATGATCACCAGTCAATGAGAAGGTGTCCATGAGGACAGATACGTTTTCCCTTGCAGGACCAGGCCAGGGGCTTTTCTTAGCCAAGCCGGATGACCTCCCTGCTCACCCGGAGCCTCCTCTGCTCTCCCATCTGCTGTGGTGCAAAGCCAGAGGTCAAGAGTCGCAGCACGGTGGGAAGGCGCTCGCTGTGCTCAATGGGAAGAGTTTTAAAGCTAGGAGGGGGGGGGGGGATTTGACTGCTTTATGCAATATGTAACATCAGGAAGCTTGGCTTTTACAAGCCAGGATGTATTACGTCTCAGCATGTCTCTGAAGTGAAAAGATAGCTTGTGCATTTTGAGTAACGGCAGATTGAGGGCAATGGTTTAAAAAAGGGCAAATGTTTGGAGGAAGAGATGACTGTTGTCTCATCCTTGTTTTGAACAATGACTATGATCTGCTAAGCCCCAGAAGGCCCCACAGAAACATCAGCTGCCCCCCTCGCCCATCCCAGAATGTCCACAGAAGACATCAACGGGGAGAATGGCATCAGCATACAAATGATGTGACGGATTTAGTTGCAACATGATATCATGACCTGATGAGGCAAAAGTGCCTCGTTTCCATCATGACGTAACGCCGCCCGTATAACGGAGGCCGCCCACCCCCAGCCAGGCTGCCCAGCTCAGCACACTCAGTTTGCAAAGCAACAGGCTCCTGAAAGGCTTGCATTGTTCACCTAGAGTTGTGTGAATTATTTTAATTATTTTATTTTTAATTATTTAATTTGATTTATATGCCGCCCTTCTCCGGAGACTCAGGACGGCTTACAATGCGCTAAGCAATAGCCTTCATACTTTTGTATATTTTATACAAAGTCATCTTATTGACCCCACAAACTGGGTCCTCATTTAACCTACCTTAGAAAGGATGGAAGGCTGAGTCAACCTTGAGCCTGGTGAGATTCGAACTTACAGTAATTACAGGCAGCTGGTTTAAATCACTATGCTTTTAGTCTGCTGAGCTAAACCAGGCTCCAACCAACCACCAATGTATTAGGGAATGTCAGGGGATGATGGGCTTTGGCCCCAGGACCAGAAGGCCTGGGCAGGGAAGGTAAAAAAAACCTGCCATGCAAACCTTACTCTTTTTTTACTTGCATTGCACATCTCTTATCATAAATCCTCTTGTTTATTTTGTTTTATTTATTAAATTTATATGCCACCCTCTCACTGTTGAGCGACTCTGGGCAGCTGACAACATCATAAAACAGCAATATAAAACCATTAGAACATAAAACATTAAAATGTTAAAGCACTGGTGTGTGCAATGTTAGGATAAGGCAAGTTTGGGGGCACAACATTACCAGCTTCAGATCTCTGCATCCCTGAAGGCCACAGCCCTGCAGCCAGCATCCCCTCCAAAGAATCTGCGGCATCCTGGGAAACCTCACAGATTAAAAGCCACATAAGCAATTACCAAACTTTTAAATGAACCTTTAGAATTAGCCACTTGACTCGTCTCACAAGCCTAAGCGGGTCAACCCTTGTGTGGGGAGACCCCAGGAAGCTGTGAGACTGAGGGCTAGACCGGAAGTTGAAAAGAACTCTTTTAGGGCATAAAAATTAGGTGGCAATGGTGGAAATCCTCAAGGCAGGGACAGCGCCAGGATCAAACATATCATGATGTTGTTCCGCAAATAAATTCAGATTGGGCACTGAAATATCTTTTCTTCCTGAGGTATGAAACAGGCTACTAATTTTTTCCTTTCCTGAAACTGTCAGAGCCCCTCCCTGTCTATACAAAGGTTGATCCCAACATTTCAACTGTTCAGTCTTTGTGCCAACAGTTACCTGGCTGAGTTCCTCTCCTCTGTTTATGAGACTACATAAATTATGCCATTGCAGTTGCTTCCTTCTCAAGCAAGTGTGTCCAGTTAACCCTTTAAAACTAGGCAGAATTGGCAGTTTGGATCTTTCACTGAAAAAGATAACTCGATTTTCAGATGATGGTGGGACTGCATAGTCTCCAGATCTGGAGGACCACAGAGTGGCATCTGTGAGACGGCAGCTCTATACAATTGATAAATAAATAAGCAATGTATGAATGATGCCCCCCATGTCTCTGCTCAATTGGGAGACCCACAGCTATCTAAGTCCCTCTCTCCCAGTCTGTGCTGCCCTATAGGGAAGAAGGGTGTGCTATACATCTGGAGGCACCATGGAAAGAGAGGGTCAAAAAAGTCAGAAACCAGCAGGCCTATAGAATGCAGGTGCTCACAGGGCACAAAGTCAAAATGACAGCCACAATGCTATGAGTGAAGTGTAGCCCGTTTCATCTGCTCCTGACTGTCTTGACCATTCCCTACAGATGCTCCTGGATGCAAAGAGAAGCGTCCTGCTAATCTCAAGTCTCCTTGGGTGATGCCCCAGCCACGTGTGGCCTTCCAGAGTGAATGGTCTCAGGTACCAGCATGGCCTGTTTGGCATGTGATGGATGGAGCAGCCCCTGGACGACCTCAGGGCCTGCCATTCCCAGTCACCCAGCAGGACAATTTGACCAGAGATATTGAAAGCTGTCAAAAGGATTAAATGGGCCCTTCTGAACCCCAACAGTGGTCAACTATCAGGACAAGTATAATAATAATAATAATAATAATAATAATAATAATAATAAGAAGAAGAAGAAGAAGAAGAAGAAGAAGAAGAAGAAGAAGAAGAAGTATGCCATCCATCTCATATGCAGGGAAAATTTCCAGATAATCTGCTTTCTGCCATCCTCTGCACCTTATGTCTCCCCTCCCTCCGGATGACCTTCCCCATCGTTGGGGATCCAACTCACAGCCCAGCTCTGCAGGGCCAGGGAGGGCCTCTGAAAGGCGGGGGGCACCGGAGCCTCCCTCTTCCCTTACCCCCTTCCAGAGGGAGGCCGGCTACACTTTCAGTTTGAAATGTCAGAGACTTACTAGTTACTTCATGAAATTACAAATTGACTTGAAGGAAGCTGAGAATTTCAAGAGAACAGGAAAAGGTATTAGAAGAAAACAGGAGTTAGAATAATATTGATGGGCCTTAAGGACGAGTGGGAGGAAGAAAGAATATAAAATGGATTTATCTGATTATAGTTAAATAATGAGTTTTGTTTCTGGCGATGTCTGTGGTTATCCGAATTGTATATTTTTCCTTTTGGAAATGTCTAATGGTATAATGGATTCATTTTCAATATCTAAATAAAGTTTTATTATTTTGGTTACTACGTAATAGTTTTTAATTCTTTTTGCATTGCTTAATTGTTAGGAGAGGGTTGAAGAGAACTTAGAATAAATGGACTTACATTATTAGATATTTTGTTTCCTTTTTTCTTTTTAAGGGGGGGTCTATGGCTTTAAATATTTTTTTCTTTTCTTATATATTTTTTGCATTATCTGTTTAATATAATCCTTGATAAAATTATCCAAAGAGAAACTTCACGACCTTCCAGATCTGGCTCATCAAATACACTCCACAGGAGGCAAGAGGCTGGAGGCAGTGGGAGTCAGGCCTGAGTGGATCCCTCTCTATTTTCTCAAGAGTTCAGGGTGAATCAAATCAGGGAGTTGTGATTTAAACAAACCATGATTTGACTGTGGTGTTGACATGCTAGTAGCAGAACAAGCAAGCAGAGGCATTTTGGGGGTGGGAGGAAGAGGGCGCTCTTTGTATTGGTTAAGATCAAATGGCAAAGGGATCCAAGAGATGTATAGGATCCCTTGCAAAGTTGTAAAGCAGAGTGGAAGGAACCAGAAGGCCAAAGTGCAAATCTCTACAAATCCTGTTGGCTTAAGACTTGGGAGGCCAGTTCAGTTCTAACTTCAGCCAGGAAAATGGCGGCTTGGCCGCCTCCTGCTCAGCTTCACCCGCCTCAAAAGGCTGTTGGGAAGATAAAGCAAAGAAAGGTTCCCACTAAAGCACCTTGAGGTCCAGAGGAAAAGCTGAATGAAACAGTAGCACACAGAACTCTTGGATTTGTTTTGGGGTGTAAAGTTGACACCCCTCCCCCATTCCTTGCAGTGGAATCCTCTTTGCCCCCCGCTGGCAATGCCTGTGTGGCAGGATCCTTGGTTCCTGCCTGTCATCAAACAAGCCACTCTCTGCCGAGACACAATCACTCGCGACCACTTTCCCTTTTATAGCGCTTTCTCTCCATTCTCAGCAATGCTGTAAAGCAATTCCAGAGGTCGGTGTCATCCCCCCTGCCCTCTTGGGTGCAACTCCAGCAAACCAACCAACTTCCCTCCCTCCCTCCCTCCCTCCCTCCCTCAGACACACACACATACATACACACACACACTCCAGTAAGGGCGAGCCCTCCCACCCAGGCCCCACTGGGCCCCTCAAGGCTGCTGCAGCTGTCGAACTATATACGCGCCCTGGTGCCAAAAGAGTTGAACAGGGTGCGGCCCGTCTGCACTCAGCATTTGGGAAGCAGTGAATAAGATGTGCTGGGAGACGGCGGTGATTTCATCCAGTAGAAGCCTGTTGGAGTCATAATGATCTGGCAAGCAAAGAACTTCATGTCTTCTTGGTAATCCACAGAGAAACTCACATGTGCGGCTCCTTGCCCTCACGTGCTTCAAGGGGACTCGGCCATCAAGGGTGTCTCCAAAGGGAAGGAATCTTGGTTGTCAGAATCTACCCCTCTGCCACTTCCTCCACGATGCCCAGATTCTCACAGTCCAATGCTGTTCTCTGCACTTCTTTCCACAAGGCCCAACCTTTGCTAGAGATGCTTTCCAACCGCCCCAGCTCTGCTTCCCTTCAAAGTTAAAAGGCCCTTAAAGGTTCTCTTGCTGTGACCAAGGCTGGGAAGGATTCCACAGGGGAGAAGCATTCATGCTGGGGGAGCAGCCCCTCTTCTCCCACAGCCCAAGCCACCACTCAGGGTGGTGGGTGTGGGGAAAACAGGAGGAAGAAGGAGAGTTGATTATCTTTGCCACCATGAGTTATTTGTAAAAAAAATAATAAAAGGGTAGAATAAATAAATAAAATGAATGTTATTTGTACATCGCACTTCCTTCCAAAATGAGGCCAAAGTAAATATATTTTGAAAAACTTTCAAAGCTTTCAGGAGTTTCCACAGGAGGATATCCGTAAAAAGGGGGCAGGGCTCTGATCACAAGGTCACGTCCACCATTTTGACTTTTTTGACACACTCATGCACCCAATGGACACCCTGCCTAGCACCCTGTTGGTTTAAGTTGATCTCGCTTGGTCTGCCCCAACAGATGAACCGCAGATCTCAAGACAGGCAGGTTTCCTTCCCCCATGTAGCAGCCTCCTGGGATTACCTTGCTGGAGGGAGTGGTGCAGAGAGTGAGAATCCAGCCTAGCCCATCCCACCACAGCCAACTCCATTCCACGCTCCATTCTACGGAAGACGCCCAACTACGAAGCAGCCCCAACCGTCCAGGAGCAAAGAGGCCTGTTCTTGCTCCGGGCTACCAACGGAGGTCATCTTCACTCTTGCAAGTTGCAGCTCCCTCTCTTTACCCAGCCCTCTTCTGACAAACAAGTGGAACTTCAAAAAGTCAAAGTAGTAATATAGGCAGTCCTCGACTTACAGCAGTTCACTTAGTGACCATTCAAAGTTACAACAGCACTGAAAAAAGTGACTTTTTTCACACTTACAACTGTTGTTGACACCCTCACCTGAGCAAAATTGGCAACTGACTCGTATTTATGACAGCTGCAGCATCCCGGGGTCACGTGATCCCCTTCTTACAAGCAAAGTCAATGGGGAAGCCAGATTCACTCAACAACCGCGTTACTAACCTAACAAATGCAATGATTCACTTAACAACTGTGGCAAGACAAGTCGTAAAATGGGGCAAAACTCATTTAACAAATCCCAAAGGTGCTTTTTTCAAGAGGCAACTGGACTTTCTGTTTTTTTTCTTTGAAGACATTTTGCTTCTCATCCAAGAAGCAAAACGTCTTCAAAGAAAAAACCAGAAAGTCCAGTTGCCTCTTGAAAAAAGCCCCTTTGGGACAACCGTGGTCTGGAGGACGGAGAACCTCCATAGTCACCAGAGCAAATTGTTGGGGTCCCCAGACAGATGGTGAACAGCCACCAGGCTTTCTTCTCCCTTCAGCTGTGCAGAAAGGTACGTTTTTCTATAGACTATACAAAGTTTTGCCAACACGTTTTACCTGACAACATGGCTTTTCCTTCCAAGATACATAAAGTTTCCAAAACAGACGTCCAACTCCTGCAAGTATAATCCCAGACTTGTGCTGAGACCCACAACTCTCTAGGAAGTTGCATGATGGCAAATGAGGCTTATCTCCTGATCCGTACAAGGAAAATAGCATTGATTCAGGTCCTGAAGTTGTGGAAGGGTGTGTGAATATTGGAAAACCACTCAACAATGGCTGACGGTTCTTGAAAAAGAACACTACCCTGTACCTGAAATTGAAATATGTCACCAGCCTTTACCATCTTCTTCCAGGGAATCTCCTAAAATCTCCCAAAAGTTCTTCTGAGGCTCTTTCAGAGAAAGACGCATTAGCATATGTGCAGAGCTCCATTCCAAAACCTGCCACTTTCCATGCAGTAGGGATGGGGGGGGCATCCTTTGCTATCTTGCCAACAAGTGACAGAGGAGTTTGAAAGCCCTACAGGGAGTCCTTGACTTACAAACATTCATTTAGCGATTGTTCAAAGTTACAATGGCACTGAAAAAAGTGACTTAAACCAATCCTCGCACATATGACCTTCACAGCTTCCCTGCAATCATGTGATCATGATTCAGGTGCTTGGCAACCAATATGTATTGCCAACAGTTTCAGCGTCATGGAGTTATATGATTGCCAATTGCAACTTTCTCAGCATGCTTCCAACAAACTGAGACAATGGGAGAAGCTAGATTCGCTTAACGACTCAGCAAAAAAGATTGTAAAATCAAGCAGTCACCAAAATCAGCCTTCCCCTCCTGCTGCCTTCTAAATATAATGGACTACAGCTCCAATCATACTCCTAACCCCTTCAAAGAGCACCAGTATGGGATGGGATCTAACTGCGCACAGCGCTCCTAATACTTACTCTCTGCCTTTGGGATGGCCCTTGGATTCCGCACGTGAGTTCCCTGGAACTGGGCAGCCAGGCTGAGGTCTGTGCCTAGAGCTGCACTCAATTCCCACCGCCTTTCACTCATCTGATGCCAAGGGGAAAGGGAAAGGCCTCCCATGAGCCTATCACTTGCATTTCCCAGGCAATGTTTGGCAGATTTTGCTTTCGTGGATCTGCCATCACTCCTGCATTGCTTGGCCCTCTGGTGGCCCCTGATTTTCCTGGGGCGGCGGGGGGGGGGGGAGGGATCAAGCATGATTCAACTTAAAGAAAGGGGAATCTGCATGTTGCCCAGATGATAGAGAGGTAGAAAAGAGCTGCTGGTTTTCGAGGTGGGCTCGGTTTTTCCAAGTACTATAGGACCAATGTGCCCAGGATGCTTTTCACCCTGACATCAACACCCTCCTATTAACTCAGTTGGAAAGAACACAGACCACAGAATCCTGGAAGGGACCTCGAAGGTCTTCCAGTCTGACCCCCTGCTCAAGGCAAGAGACCTTACACCATTCTGATCACATGATCTGTGTAAGTTATGGATTTTTAAAAGGCAGCAACCACATTAGAATTAGTTTATCTCTGCAGAAGTATAAAAAGCCTCATGACATTAAGCAAGTATATCTGGCATCTGGTTGCATGGATGACAATGTGCTTTGTCAGTCCACAAAGTATATGCTAAAATAAATAGATTCCAGTTTTGTTGCTATTTCCTGGAGTATCTAGCTAACATATTAAAAAATGACATTATTTGCATATCATCACTTGCTCCCCGTTCTCCTCTGAGGATCTTCAGGCCAAGGAAACTTTTTGGCCAGTTCCTGAGTTGGATCCTCAAGGTCCAGCTGCCTGCCTGGCGTGTTGCCCCCAGTCTAATGTTCCATTCCATCTGTGTGACACACACCCATGCACGCCCCTTTGGCGTGACTCGGCCTTGAACCCAGTGATCCAGGCAGCAGGAAGTGGTAAACTCTCTCAAAGGGCGGCTTCAGCTAAGCCTGGCCCAAAGGCTTTCCAGGTGGGCTACAGCACACGGGCCACAGGTTGGCCGGTCCAGGACTTTCTCAACTCTGCTCAGGCCTGACTGCACTGAGCGCCCTGCCAGAGACACTCCACACCTTCCTCCCTACCCCTCAATCCGAAGTCCTAAATCCTTCCTTGCTTCGGCAGTTGTGCTTCCCCAGCAAGATGACCGGGTCAGGGTTGGACTCGGTTGCATCACGTCTTGCAAAGCTCCCTCCCTCCTTTGGGGGGATCTGGAGCTGCACCAGGATTCTCCCGGGATCCCTAGCTGAGGACTCTGAAGGAGCGGCCGGCGGAGAAGCCTCAGCCTTGGCAGGAAAGGCATTTTTGCAAGGGGGAATTAGAGGCCCACATCTGGCACAGACGGCAGGAAGCGCCCGGCTGCAGCCCAACCCCAGAGCAAGACCGCCTGTCCAGACTGCACACGGGGCGCCCAAGCAGGGTTGCCGCCCGACGGTTTAGTAGTGCTTGCCGGAACCCTTTGCCGCCTGGGCAGCCCCAGGCATTTCCCGATGCACAAAGACCCCAAAGAAACGGCCCTTCGGCGGGGCTCCGTCTCCCCCGGCTGCTCTGCTCCCAGGGGCACCGGCCGGGGGAAGCCAGCCGGACGGGCAGGTGGCGTAAAGGCTGAAGCGGGTTCTGCTCCGGGAGTGGCAAGGACGGAGCCCGCAACGGAGGAAGGAGCAACAGGCTCGCGCTGCAACTTTGGGCGAGGAGAGTCGCTCGGCGCGCGGCTTCAACCCCCCCCCCGCCCCCAGGCTGCGAGCCG
>WNWU01000029.1:12962350-13033652 GCA_012654045.1 Ptyas mucosa
CCTCGGCCCAACTTTGGGCGGGGGAGGGCGCGCGGCCGGCCGCCCCCCCCCCCCCCCCCCCCCCCGGGCGCGCCCCCCCCCCGCCGCCCCCCCCCCCCCGCCTCTGGGCCCGGCCTCACCTTTGCCCTGGCGCCGCTCCTCTCGCTTCTTGCCCTCCGCAGGGGGCGCTCCGGGCTGCTCGCCCGCCGCCGCCTTCTTCCGCCGGCCCCGCAGCCAGCTGAAGGCCCGGCGCAGGCTGGACGAGCCGGACTTGGGCTTCTTCTTCTTGGGCGGCGAGGCGGCGGAGCAGCCCTGGTCCCTCTCCGCGGGGGGCGCCGCAGGTGCGCTCGTGGCCGACATCTCGGGCCGGGGGAGGCGGCCGGCCGGCCGGGGCGTGGCGGGGGCAAGCTCGGGGGTCGCGCGGCCCCGCCTGTCCCTCGGCCGGGCTCAGTGGCCGGGAGCAGCCGGCGCCGGGACCCCCATCCGAAGCCCCGCCCGCTTCGGCGCCTTGCCTCCGGAGCGCGCGGGGCCCCGGCTGCTGCGATGTCCCCGCCGGCCGCTCAAGTTTTCCCGAGCAGAACGGCCGCCTCCCGGTCGGGCCGCCGTGAGTCCTTCTCCCGCGGTGGGCGATGCCGGATCGGCGTGGTGCGAAGAAGAGGCGCTGCAGCCGCCGCCGCCGCCGGGGAAACTTTCGGCCGGACCGGAGGGCGTGTGGGGAGGCCGGGCGGGGCCTGCGGAGCGCGCCGGGGTGTGGAAAGCCCCCCCCCCGACACTCCGCCTCCGCCGCGCTTCGCTCCGAAGATCCCCCTGCAGCCGCCGCCGCTCCAGCCTCGCGATCGGCAGCCCGCGTCTTCGGCTCGCGAGGGGCTCCCCCTGCCGAGGTGAGAGAGCCGAGCGATGGGGCCGGGCCGGCGCGGGTGGTTCTGGCCAGGGCGGGCCGGTTCCTGCCAGCGGGGAGGGAGCCCTGGAGTGGCGGAGGGCGCGGGCAGAGTTCGGCGGGGCGTCTGCCCTTGGATCCCGGCGCCTCTTGGGCGTCAATGCGGAGTCCGCGGGCCGAGCGTCGCAATTTCCCCCTCCCGTGTTCTCCGGCCGCCCGAGCCTCCCGGGGCCGAAGCAAGCGGTGGGTCTGTCGGCCCTTCCTCCCGAAGGGGGCTGGTCGGAGGGCCGGAGTCCGGTCCGACGGCCGTGCCGCCGTGCTGGCAAAAGTGCCCCGTGCTGGAGACGCGTCAGCTGCAGCCTGGCCCATGCGGGGGGGGGGGGGGGGGGGATTGTCAGCGCCTGGACCGAGGAGCAGGTGCCGGTTGGAGCCTCTGCCCGGTGCCTTCCGGATGGGTCCTCGGAGCCTCTCTGCCCCCCCAGCACCCCCGGCCCGGCCATTCCTTCCTCCCGCCCTCCGCCCTCGCTTCCCTGATGGGGCCAGTTTGTGGTCCAGGGGGCTTAGGCCGCCTTTCTCCCCCTGCCCCTCCCCCACACCTCAGGCGAGAAGAGCATCCTTCGGCCGGAGCCCCCGCGCAGCCCCAGCCGCGTGCGTGTGCGCGTGCGCGTGCGCGTGCAGGACCTATCGGTGTCTATCGGGACCTTCGTGAACTTGAGAGAAGTTTTGGGCGCGCGTGATTTTGCCGGGCAGATGCAGAACTTCTCTCAAGTTCACGAAGGTCCTGACAGAAGAGGCGGGCTCTGAGCTTCCGGCGGCCGTAATGGAGGAGGGAGGCAGGAGGGCCGGGAATCAAAGTAGACGTGACTCAGCTTCTCTGGCTGGAGAGCCTCGCTGTGCTCCTCCTCCTCCTCCTCCTCCTCCTCCTCCTCGCGCCGAGGCTCCTCTCCTGCCTTGGAGCAAAAGGCTGGCAAGAGGCAGGCAGGGACGGCAGCCTGACCTGGCCTCCCAGGGGGCTTACTTACCCCCGGCTCCTGCCTGACGAAACAGGCATCTTTGGGCCACCCGTGAGATCCAGGGATGGGGTGGGGATAGGAAAGTAGCAACACCAACCCCAGGTCTGACAAGGGAGTACAAGTACTCCTTGACTTACAACCATAGTTGGGACCCGACCTTCCGTTGCTAAACAAGGTGGTTGTAATAACAGAGTTGGAAGGGACCTTGGAGCTCTTTTAGTCCAACCCCCAACCCAAGACCATTCCGGACAAATGGCTGTCCAGTTTCTTCTTAAACGCCTCCAGTGATGAAACACCCTCAACTTCTGAAGGCAGGCCGTTCCACTGGTTCATTGTTTTTACTGTCAGGAAATTCCTCCTTAGTTCTGGGTTGCTTCTCTGCTTGATTAGTTTCCATCTATTGCTTCTTGTTCTGTCTTCCTTCTGAAAGCACCTGAGTTTTGGGGAATAGGTTGAGCCCCCCTCCTCTTTGTGGCAGCCCCTCAAATACTGGAACACTGCTATCGTATCTCCCCTGGTCCTACTTTCACCAAACTAGGCCTTACCCAATTCCTGCAACCGTTCTTTATGTTTTAGCCTCCAGACCCTTGAGTCATACCCCATTTTACCATGTTCGCCACAGTCATTAAGCAAATTGCTGCAGTGGTCATTAAGCAAACTTGACTCCCCCGCCTTGCCTTCACTTGTCGGAAGCCGGCTAGAAAGGTCACAAATGGTGATCGAATGATCCTGGGACATTGCAATTGTTGCAAGTACCCAAATTTTGATCATTGCACTGATTGTCAGTACGAGGACTGGTTTTAAATCACTTTTTTCAGTGCCCTTGTAACTACAAATTGTTGATAAAGGAATGGTTGTAAATTGAGGACTACCTGCAATGGCAAGGCCAATTCTGATGCTAACCGGGAAGGGGCGACACTTGCAAGACACTTCTTAAGAGTGGGATAAAAATGGGGTAAATGGGGTAAAAAAATTTTTAAAAGCAGCTGCTTTCCATTTAAGGTGGCATTCTGTGAATGTAGGATCCCCTGCTACTAATATTAAGAAGGGGGTCTACTGCATTGCATCTCACCCACCCCCAGGATAGTCTCCTCTTTTTCAGAAGCCTTTTATTCCTTGCAATGTGAACTTTGCTAAAGAATCATAAATCTATAATCCCATTTAATATACCTAAAGGACAAGTCAGAGTGAAAGAATGGCTGCTCTTAAAATCCAATCCATAATTCTCACACGGGTCCAGAGGCAAAGCAATCAAAGTTTCTTGTAGATCCCTCAAAAATATTTCCTGAACCGGAAGCTTCGGGTGTGCAATGGATTGTGGCATTGTGTGCAGAAAGTGCCCCCTCTTCCTCCCCATGGAAATGTCAAGCAGAGGGGACTGGCCAGGCCATTCATTTTGCAGGGTCCATATCTGCCCTTTTGCTTGTCCCCCCAGCCACTCCCTGATCTCAAAGCTCCAAAGATCAAGACAGAGGAAGGTGGTTTATAGTTTCTGCAATCGTGGAACACAGAAAACCGAGTTGGAAGGGACCTTGAAGGTGTTCTGGTCCAACCCCTGCCTCAAGCAGGAGACTCTAGTCTATATCATCCCAGTGAAAGGGTTGCCCACTCTATTCTTGAAAATCTTCCATGATGGATGAAATGTCAATGAAGATTCTTAGTCATCCAGGTAGAGTTGTCTGGAAGTTGAGTCATGGCAACTGGATTTCTTGTTTGAAACGTTTCAGTCAGATTGAAGAAGCTACCTGGATAAGCAGCGAAACATTTCAAACCAAAAAGAAAAGAAATCCAGTTGTTATGACTCAGCTTCCAGACTCCACTGATGGAGCACCCACAACTTCTGGGGGACGCTGTTCCACTGATTGACTGTTCTCACAGAGAGGAAATTTCTCCTTAGTTCTAGGTTGGTTCTCTCCTTGATAAGCTTCCATCCGTTGCTTCTTGTCCTGCCCTCAGGTGCTTTGGAGAATAGCTTGACTCCCTCTTCTTTGTGGCAACCCCTCAAATACTGGACTATTGCTATCACACTAGTCTTTCTTTTCTCTAAACTAGCCATACCCAATTCTTCATATAACCATCCCTAGTCATCTTTTCTGCACTCTTTCCAGAGTCTCAACATCTTTTTTTATAATATAGGGACCAAAGCTGTATGCAGTATTCCAAGTGTAAGCCTTACCAAGGCATTATAAACCGATACCAACACTTCACATGATCTTGATTCTATCCCGCTGTTGATGCAACCCAAGACTGTGTTGGCCTTTTTGGCAACGGAAGCACTGCTGGCTCATATTTAAATGGTTGTTCAACTAGGACTCTACGTTCTTAATTTCCCAGCAAAACAGAGCATTTCCAGCTTGCCTTTGAGCCAAGCCTTGTCAATTTTTAAACCCCCTGGCTGTTTCCTTGTGCTCTGAGGGATCATATCAGAGTCAGTCTGGAGTTGGGCAATGTCTATTTCTTTCTTTCTTTTTCTGTATCCTGCCTTTATTATGTTTACAAATAACTCAAGGCAGTGAATATATCCAATACACTTTCCTCCTCCTATTTTCCTGACAATGACAACCCTGTGAGGTACATTAGGCTGAGAGAGAGTGAACATTTTTACTCTTCCTGCAGATCACCTTCCATGTTCCAGTGAGATTCCAGGTTCCAGTGAAGGAGACCATCTGCCTAAAATCCTGGGGACCCCTGACAGTAGATAGCCAGACTCTGACAGGCAGCAGTACAGCTTTGCTGTTCAGAGGGCCAGTGCCCCAGTGGGCAACCTTTAATATAGTTTGACTTCCAAGATACTGGTTTGGTAGTGATAGCAAAAGCAACAGCACTTAGACTTATATACCGCTTCACAGTGCTTTTACAGCCCTCTCTAAGCGGTTTACAGAGCCAGCCTCCTGCCCCCAACAATCTGGGTCCTCATTTTACCCACCTCGGAAGGATGGGAGGCTGAGTCAACCTTGAGCCGGTGAGATTCGAACTGCCAAACTGCAGCTAGCAGCCAGCTGAAGTAGCCTGCGGTGCTGCACTCTAACCACTGCGCCACCTCGGCGATCAGCCTCCATGGGTACCGTAATTTTGAGCCTAGTTTGGATCTGGGAGTCTTGTATTTGTTTTCAGCTTGCTTTATAACAGGAGGAGGGAGAGAAAGGAGAACAGCTGCAGCCCCACCAACTTGTTGCTAAATTTCCATTCCATGGTCTTGATATCAGGGAGCACTGAAGCAATGCTTCTCAAAGTGAGCAACTTTAATAGGAGTGAACTTCAACTCCCAGAATTCCCCAGCCAGCAATTCTGGCTGAGGAATTCTGGGAGTTGAAATCCCCTAAAGTTGCTAAGGTCGCAAAACACAACACTGGAGGGAAGGCAAAGATCACACTTGTTTCTTCAGCTTCATTTTTAAAGAGTTTTGCTGGGGTGATTGTCTTTGACAGGGAGGTGACAGGCAGCTGAGACCGATGGTACCTTTGCTCTGGAAAGGTTGTACTCAAGCCATCTGTCCCCCTCACACACACACTACTTCCAGCTCCTACAAGAGCAAGTTGTTGAATGTTTGTTGCTGGCTGCTTGGAGGAACCAGGTGGGAAATGTCACCCTCCTATCCCTGTTAATTTTTACCCCAGAAGTATGTCAGAGTGCCCATTGCATTCATTTCTTGTCTGAGCATGTAAGGGCTGGAAGTGCCCAGACAGGGCTGCAAAATTATCAGAGTGTTTTTGCCTTCTAAAGTGAGTCATAATTGGTGGCTCCTAGAAATCACATTTGGTTTCTAGAGGCCATGTTAGCTCCAAGTAACCGAAAGCAATTAGGTTGACCCAGGCAATCGGCAGCAGGGAAAATCTCTTGAATTTGCAGTCTTGACCCAGGAACTCAGCAGGACTTACTTCAAGTAAAACTTCTACTTTATTCTGTTTCTTGGGGTTATGCTTGCTGGCCTTGTGTTTCCACCAAAAGCAAGAATCAAAACAACTAATAACTAATACATGTTTTTTTGTATAAAAATAAAACCATTTTAAAAGCACAATTTAAAAATAATTAACAGCAATCCTGTTCTTGATAAATAACTCTATAATTAAACATTATTGGAAAGATATTCGAGGCTACAACTACAAGGTGAATTGGGGGCCATTTTCTCAGACCAAAGAAATTGGAGACCAAGTTCAAAGATTATTCTGTCAACACTGGTCCTGATCCAACAAAATGCAGTTCACTGTAAGATCCAACACTTAGGCAAAACAACCAAATGCACAGGCATAGAATAGATGTACCTGGCTCAGCATTAGTCACTGTGAAAGGGATCTACAAGTCCTAGTGGACAACCACTTAAATATGAGCCAGCAGTGTGTTGCAGCCACCAAAAAGCCAACACAATCTTAGCTGCATTTACAGAGATCACATGATGTATTCGTACCACTATATACTGCACTAGTAAGATCACACTTGGAATGCTGCGTCCAGTTTTGGTCACCACGATACAAAAAAATATGTTGAGACCCTGAAAAGTGTGCAGAGAAGAGCAACAAAGATGGTAAGAGGCCTGGAGGCTAAACCATATGATGAATGATTGAGGGAACTAGATACGTTTAGCCTAATGAAGAGAAGGACTAGGGATGACATATAACAGTCTTCTGATAGGCTGTCGCAGAGATGAGGGGGTCAACTTATTCTCCAAAGCACCTCAGGGCAGAATAAGAAGTGACGGGTGGAAGATCAGGAGAAATTTCCTGTCAGTGAGAACGTGTATCAGTGGAATGACATACCTCCAGAAGCATGTGGGTACTTCATCACTGGAGGCTTTTAAGAAGAGACTGAACAGCCATTTGTCTGAAATGGTATAGGTTCTCCTGCCATGAGCAAGGGGTTGGACTAGATGACCTCCGAGGTCCATTCCAACCCTACTATTCTATGATCTATGAAAAGAAAACCCTGACACACTTTGGGATGCGTTGGAGAGATCATGCTTCCTTCTGTGCAGATAGATGACCTTGGTGTGGCCAGCAGCTGCCCTGCACTTCTTAAAGCAGAAAACGAACTGGGGCACAAACTAACCAGCCAAATTTAGCACAATGCCTGAATCCAGTCTGGACATTTCGTTTATGGCTCAGTGTACTTGGACAATTGGATTGAGGAAACTAGTTTGGTTTACTATATCTAAGTGTGTCCTGAGAGCTGTAGCCAACCGGATTATTGCTGGGCTCTTAACTAATTGGGGCTTTTAATAAAGAAACCAGCATTTGCGTTAGTTCACATATTGCTCTACACTAGGTTTTGACTTGCTGTGTGAACCCAGCATGAACCATGATTAAACAAAATATGGCTTAATGTGATATTTAAAACCAGACTTTCAATTTACTCCAGAAAAGAATATCGATTCTTGTCTATTCTACTGGGTGAAGTTGATGTGTTCCTGAGAATGGGCCCCGGCTAGCAACTTGCTTGCTGCATTTTCTCGATGCCACTCAAGCTCAGCCTTCAAGGCAGTCCATTACAGCAAGATAGGCCTGAAGCACTCAAGGCTCGGGGGGGGGGGGAATGAGGGTCACTTCGTGGAGCCCCTTCGTCATCACCAGGATAAAGTGAACTGTCCATTCGTTGCAGGGTAAAATAGAATGTACCTTCATCCTTTCGAGAGCTATGGAATGCCATACATCAGGGGTGTCAAACTCAATTTCATTGAGGGCCACATCAGGGCTGTGGTTGACCTTGGAGGTGGCGGGTAGGTGTGGCTGACTGGGTGGGCATGGCCAGCATGACACCACTCCCCAAACTGCTGTCATATTTCCTCTTTGCACTAGGCAGGCCGGGCCAAAGCCCTATTGGGTAGACTGGGCTGAAGTGACGTGGGCCGGCCCCTTCCATTTTCCAGGACGACCCTGTGGGCCAGATCTGACCACATCACAGGCTGGATCCTGCCCGCAGGCCTTGAGTTTGACCTCCCCCGCCATATATAATAATAACTATCGTCCAGTCTCCAACCTTCGCTTTATAGCAAAGGTTGTTGAGTCTGTGGTGGCACAGCAGCTCCCGCAGTCCCTGGAGGAAACTGACTACCTAGATTTCAGGCGCGGTTACAGCACGGAAACGGCATTGGTCGCCCTAGTAAATGATCTCTGGCGGGCCAGGGATGGGGGTTGTTCCTCCATCCTGGTCCTTCTTGACCTCTCAGCGGCTTTTGATACCATTGACCATGGTATCTTACTGCAGCGACTCGGGGGGTTGGGGGTGGGAGGCACCGTTTTACGGTGGTTCTCCTACCCCTCGGGCCACTCGCAATTTGTGTGGACAGGGGGAGAGAGATCCACCCCGAGGCCCCTCACTTGTGGGGTGCCTCAGGGGTCGGTTCTCTCCCCTCTGCTCTTTAACATCTACATGAAGCCACTGGATGAGATCATTCGTGGTTTCGGGGTGAGGTACCATCAATATGCTGATGACACTCAGCTTTACATCTCCACCCCAGATCACCCTGGGGATGCCCTTTCTGTGATGTCCTGCTGCCTGGAAGCGGTTTGGGCCTGGATGGGAAGAAACAGACTCAGACTCAACCCATCCAAGACTGAGTGGCTGTGGATACCGGCATCTCTAGATCTAGTGGCCCTGTCACTTGTGATGGGAGGGGAGGTCCTTACTCCCTCAGAAAGGGTCTGCAATCTGGGGGTCCTCCTGGACTCACGGCTATCCTTAGAAGATCATCTGACAGTCGTGACCAGGGGGGCCTTCGCACAGGTACGCCTTGTGCGCCAGTTGCACCCTTTCCTAGATCGGGATGCCCTTGCCATGGTCACTCATGCCCTTGTTACATCTCGGTTAGACTACTGTAATGCCCTCTATATGGGGCTGCCCTTGGGATGCACCCAGAGACTACAGTTAGTCCAGAATGCAGCCGCGCGGGTTGTTACGGTGGCTTCTCGGTACTCCCGTGTGACACCTCTCCTGCACGAGCTGCACTGGCTGCCGGTGGCTCTCTGGGTTCATTTCAAGGTGCTGGTGCTCACCTATAAAGCCCTACATGGCTTAGGCCCAGGGTATCTGCAGGATCATCTCCTGCCTTCCTCCCATCGTCCGGTGCGCTCACACAGAGCGGGCCTCCTCAGGGTGCCGTCAGCCAGACAATGTCGGCTGGCGGCCCCCAGGGGGAGAGCGTTCTCTGTGGGAGCGCTGATCCTCTGGAATGGGCTGCCCACCAGCCTCAGGACAGCCCTGGACCTCCTCTCCTTCCGCCGCAAATTGAAGACGGGGCTTTTTCACCAATTGGCTGAATCCGTAGGGGTGATTTCAAATAATTTTAATAATGTTTAATTGATTTTAATTAATTTTAAACTGATTTTAATTGTTTATGTAATTCCTTGTTGTTTTTGTAAGCCTCCCTGAGTCCTACGGGAGAAGGGCGGCATATAAATTACATAAATAAATAAAATAAATAAATAAATATGAAGGCAGAAGTTAAACTCAACCTAAGAGAGATGTTCGTTTTTAATTTTGCTGGTAAACAGGAATAGTGTTAGCCTTTTTTCTTGCCCTCATGCTTTGGGGGAGGGTTGGTCTTCAGTCGGCATAATTTCCAATTTTCCTGCCTTTCAGCCACAGATGTTGGAAAGCCTGACTGGATCCTCCTGCATGATCCTTGGGATGGATGGACCTGGTCTCCAGACAGGACCCTTGCAGAGAATAGGCTGGGACCTAGAGAGAATAGGCTGTTGTAAGGAAGCTCTGGTTTTACGGATTGTGTGTCTTAGTGTTTTTCCTATCTTTCCTCCACTCACATGGTTATTGTATGAGAAGAAAGGGAAAGCAATTCTGATGAGCTTGCTTTGCTCCATCTGTTTGGTGCCTGGAGATGCCTTCCACCTAATCACTGGATAAGTAGCTTGTGCTTTCTATACTCAAGAAAAGGTGTGGAGGAACATTTTCACACCAAGGACCCAGTTCCTCTGCAGCAGCGCCAGGAGAATCACATAGGAGGCAGAGCCAGAGCAGGTAGGAAATTGGGGGCAGAGCTAAAACTGAGTGAAGAGATCACTGGCTTTGGACCTGTATTTTCTTTTATCATGGTTTATTGGAACACGGGTTATGAATAACTGCAATTGACTGGATTTGCGTAACATTAGAGCCATGGTGGCACAATGGTTAAAATGCCACCTATTGCAGGCTAATTCTGCTGACAGCTAGGAGTTTGATCCTGACCGGCTCAAGGTTGACTCAGCCTTCTGTCCTTCTGAGGTCGGTAAAATGAGGACCCAGATTGTTGGGGGGCAAGAGGCTGACTCTGTAAACTGCTTAGAGTGGGCTGTAAAGCACTGTGAAGTGGTATGTAAGTCTAAAGGCTATTGCTATTAAGCCATAAATCATCAAATAGAAACTACAATGCAATACAAAACCCACAGATAGTTCTTGACTTATGATCACTCATTTAGCGACCGTTCAGTTACAATGGTACTGAAAAATGTGATTTATGACCGGTCCTCACATGATCACCTGCACAGTCACCCTTGGCGATCTCCCCAGCTGGCTTCCAACAAGCGAAGTCTACAGGGAAACTGGCAGGGAAGGCCACAAACCATGATCGTGTGAAGTCTTGCTTAACGACCAGACTCATTTGCTTAATGCCTGTGGCAAAAAAGGTTTGAAAAAGCGTCATGCAATGCCTCACTTAATCGCACACCGCTTAATGATGAATTTTCCACCTCCAGTTATGGTTTGTAAGTCGAGGTGTCCTGTGTAATGGGTCTTGTGCATTATGCAAACCCATCCCTGTTCTTGCCTTCCATTCTCACTTTCTGAAACTTTTTCCTTCTCTGAAGTAGGTTGCAGAAAAGACCACAAGCTCTTACCGAATTGACTAAATAGATCTCTGGCAGGTGGGCTTGGAGTGCCAAGGTCTGCATCTGCCCCAGGAACTCGGCCTGTTGGCTCCTTTTTTTAAAAAAAATTTTAACTTTATTTTAATACAAACATTTCATCTTTCATTAAACAGTGTGTCGTATGGGTACAAATATTTTGTGCAATAACAAGATTCACAGCCATATTTAATATTTTGTCTATTCTTAATACTAATACCTAACATACCTACTATTATAACAATCCTCTTTTTAGCTTATTTAACTTTGTTAAAACATTTTCCATATTTCACTTCTCTGCTTTTCTTTCTAATTTTCATATTTGTTCTCTAACCATTGATGGAATAACTCCCATATACTATAATAATCAGAATCTTCCTTTTCTTTAATTGCAAGTGTTAATCATCCTGGCTGCTGAAGCAGGGCAGCAGCCAGCTCTTTTGCCAACTCTTTCTCCTGGTGGCTGCTTAGCTCCAACAACTGCTTCCTGTTGGGGCCCTAAGGAGCCCAGATGGGCAGGCAAGGAGTGGCCGGAAGGGGAGGGGTGAACAGAGCCGGCAAGGTGCCCCTCGATGTGAGTGACTTCAAGTTGGCCATGCCCACCCAGTCACATGACCACCTAGTCACACCCACCCACCAGTCATTAGGCAGATCCTATTAGTGGTCCGTGGGATTTAAAATTACGAATTTAGTGGCCCCTGAGGTCCGAAAGGTTGGTGACCTCTGCTCCAGGCCATGCTCCACTCAAAAGGGCCTTTCCCATTTCTTACATGCCTCAGTTCAATCTGAGGGATAAAATAATCTGCATGTTTCTCCTGCATAACAGCACAAGGACCAGTGAATAAAAGCACACAAAGCTTGCTAGTGATTGTGTTACTTTCTGCTATCTATAAATAGCCCTTTTTTGCACGTGCCCAAGATATCCCGTTTCCTCGGAGCACAGGCCCTGCAAGGCTCTCACAACGGCTGGCCTGGAACTGAAATGGCTGATAAGCAGGAGTGGCACGTAGGAGCCGCCTCAGAGCTGCTCCTTCGAACTGGGTGAAGGTGCAGGTCTCCAGCTGGGTTCTGGGTGCCCTGCCCCACCCAGAGAAAGGCAGAGCCCCTTGTTCCTGGGGGAGGGGGTGGGGGGGTCGTCTTCCTACCCCAACTTTCTCAAGGCTCAAAGTTCAAGGCTTGTTGCTCGTCTCTTCACATGCTGCACAGCACACATCCCCACAGCTTCTTCACGGCTCAATTTGAACAGATCCAGCTGCCAACTCAAGACACGGGGGGGGGGGCAATTAAATGGGGTGGCAAACATTCCAGCTAATTTTCTCCTCTGCTGTGTCTCCTTTTCATACCTGTGTAATAGAATAAGTGAAATATCTGATCATCAAGGTTATGGGTTATATGCAAACAGTGAAGATAATGGCTCTATCTGCATAGCTGGAGCCCTGCCCTGCCTACCTGTGTTAGCAAACCACACCTAAGAGCAGGTGTCTACCTCACCCCCCACCCCCGTGGGCACAGGAGGAATGGGACATCTTTGGTCTTCCACACATTGCTGAACATTTTTCAGACAGTTGAACCCAGGAATTGTTCAGTCGTACTTCGAAACAAACCCCCCCCCCCCCACACACACACTGAGGGGCTGTTCCTCTTGCATTGATAAATTAGGTAAACGTGTAGCCAACAGAAGGCCACTTCAGTGAGGGATGCTCTTAATGGGAATACTTTAAATAGGAACAGCAGGAAATACACACAATAACCAGTAACACTGCAACAATTGCAAAATTACTTTTCTTGATCCCAGGAGCCAAAATACTGCCAAAACAAACACCATCTATCAACTGAGTAGCAAAGGGATTTCCAAAACAGGGCAAGTGCTCTAAAGAGAGATACTGTAGTAGATACAGAAAGTAGCAGTTTTATAAGCAGTTCAGAATTAGAAAGCTGTACTGAGGCAGAAATGATACTCATCCAGAAGTGTCTTCTTGGATAGACAAATTTTAGCTCTTCCAGTCCCTCTTCCTGGGTGCAACAGAGAGAGACTGCCCAGCAAGAGAGGAGAGGCAAGAGCCCAGAGGGGCTTAAGGGTTAGAGGAAGAAATTTTAGGAAGGAACCACCCTAAAGGTGGTGGGAAGTTTGTGCCTTCGGACTTGCAAGGCTCCTTAGTGTAGCCTTACAATAAAACAGAATTAGCTCATCTAGTCCTGTTTCCTGTCTGCTAATTTGCTGATCATCCATATTGTTCTTCAAATATGGTGTTAAAGGTGAGGCTTGATTCATGGTAAATAAAGTGGAATATTTACTTCCCATTCCCATTCTTTGGAAACCGGACTTAGTCTCCAACCCCCTAATCATCTTAGTTGCTCTTCTCTCTCTTGTTCCAAAGGCTCAACATCTTTTTTGTAGTGTGGTAACCAAAACTGGAGGCAATATTCCAGGTGTGGTCTTACTAAGATTTTATAAAGCATTTGTTTGCTTTAAAAAATTTTTTTAAAAGTGTGACTTAGCATGATGTGAGAATTAAGGCAACAGTTCTGAAATTACAAGTGATGCTTTCTTAACAGAGTATTGAATCAGTGTCCTGAAGATAACCATGACGGTAGTAAGGTTTGTAGCACACATGTTGGATTTTGTCTTCAATGGGGTTCAAAGTGTAATTTTTTTTCCCCAAACAGTGAAAAGTGTGGTGTACAGGTAGTCCTTAACTTACAATGGCAATTGGGACTGAAAATCTGATCATAAGTTATTACGTCGAGGCATCCAGGTGACCAAAAATGTTTTTGCTACATTTTTTGTGGCAGTTCATAAGCAAACATGGTAGTTGCAAGTATGAATCTATTCTTTCAAATGGGTGTTTTTGCCAGAAACTGGCAAAAAATGTTGGAATCCAGCAAAAAACATCACAAAGCACGTGACCAGGGGAGGGGCAACACAACCATTTACAATGGCTGGGGGGAGGGGTGCTTTGTGTGCTGTACATCACCCATCCTGTGCTGTCATCAATGCAAATGGTGGTTAAGTGACTGGTTGTAAGTCAAGGACTACCCGTAACAGATGTCTCACTTTGAAGGGAATAAGATGCTGAGTTGAGACTTGCATCTGAAGATGTGAACAGCCCTTTGTAGAAACTAACATCATGATAAATGTGTTCATCCTGACAGTGTTACAAAATTATTTTCAAGATTTTTGTAGAACAGACTACCATAGTTATCGCTTCCCAAAAGTTTGTCCTGCTGCAGTTCTTTTGCCAAAGAAGTTGTTTTTCTTCTCTTAAGCTCTGTTTAAATCCACACTCTGCCTGTAATGCCGCCCGCTTCCTCCTGCGCTTTCTCTGCTCATCAGTTTTGCCTTCATCCTCTTTAAGGGGTCCTGAAACCCCCCGAAGATTGTTGATTATCCTTGTAGGTCATACATTCCAAGGACACTATTTTAATTTAACCAGCCCAGAGCACTTGCTAAGATTCATATTAGGCTCTTTAAACAAAATAAAGTTTACATATTTTGTCTGTTGGAGAAACTATTTTCTAGCATTGCATGTAATCAAGATCTTTTTGGCCAAAGAGGAAAATAACGGGTACCCGATTCACATCCAAGCAAAGTTTCTGGCTGTAGTGTGGCTCAGATGACTATCCTTGGCAGAGTCTCTTGAGACCACTGATAAGTGTCTTCAAGGCTGCTCCCACCCTGTGCAGCAGCATTTGCAAACTCTGGATCCATTTCTCAGTTCAGCAAAGCTGGGCCTCTCTCACCGTGAAGGATACTGATCTGCCCTCGCCCTTCTGAGGCCCCTCCTTCCCACACAATCCCAGGCTGCGGCCACTGAAAGGTGCCCCTTTTCAATGCTTCTGCCTGATGGATCAGAGACTGGGATGAACTGGACAGCCGCAATCTCGGCTGAGCCTTTGTTTCTGTGGGACCCAGAGCCACACAGGGAGTCCATTGTCAGCCGAAATCTCTTCTGAGGCCCTCCAGGATGTGGGGAGGAGTGGGAGGATAGCTGGCATGGATCCCCAGCCTCAGCTTTTTATCTTTCTCCACCAACATAGAGCAGAATCTCTGCCATTCTCTTCCCCGTCTTTCCTGCCTCTTACCCACCCTCTTCCATTCTAGCTTGGTTCCCCAACTTTGTGTGTCCCCACTCCTAAAACACCAACTTTGGAAGATGTGGAGCAGGCTCCACCTACTAGGCAAGAAAACCTCTGGGGGGGACTGACAAGAAGAGTCTTATCTCAGCTGGCACAAGGCAAAATGTCTGGCATAATTTGCAATGGCTGCTGGAAACACAACCTATGGTTAAATCTGGGAAGGGGATTTACATAAGAAGGCAGGAGGACTAGTTGGCTGGGAAGCTGAGAGTAGAAGAGAGGTGGCTGTCCAAGGAACCCTGCACAGGTGAGCCTGGTCAGAATCAGCTGGAAAAGGTCTGCACAACGCAGCCTGCGAGGAGGCAGGGCAAACACTTTCTGGGCCAGGCCAGCCGAGGAACCTACTTAGATACATACGTGTCTCTGACAGACTTTGAGGTCAGCTGCCCCTTTTACAAAGGCTATGGTCAAAGGGGCTGGGTTGGCCAAAACAGAGTCCCTCTCGTGGCACCTGACTTTGCTGCAAGCAGGCTGATCTTTCCTCTACTAGGGGGATGCCAGGAGGTTGGCCCACCAAGGAGGCTTCCCTGATCAGCTGGCTTGGCAGGTGCAGGGATCGAAAGAGAGGGAGGGAGGAGGTTTCCCTCATTCAGGGATTCCCCAGCCTTATAAATTCCACGTCCCTTTGCCTTTCAATGTCAACAGAAGGACTTCAAGCCTCAGTTTGATGGCTGTGGTTGGTTTACCTGCTCTAATTCCCTCTGGGCAACCCCATCCAAGAGAAGGGGCTCTTGCTCAAAGCTCAGTCCGGTGTCATTGAACACCTTTTGTCTGCCTTCTGGATCTCAGCCAGTTTGCAAGAGTCCAGCGATCTTTAAAAATCCTACTGCTACAAACAATCTAAAATCACAGGCAACTGAGGAAGCCAGAACACCAACCCTATGCAAACAGGCCTAAGATTTCAGACAGATGTCTCTGCCCTGAATTGGGGGAGGGGAGGGGGCAATTAGAAGGATCAGGATGCAATTCCCTCCCCCTTCCTACAGACCTGGTAACTTCTGGAAATCCCAGACTGGTGGGGAATTTTGAGAGCTGCAGTTAAACGCATCGTGAGGACACTATGCTGGGAAAGACCTGAATGCGCCTTCTCCAGTAAGTTGAAGATTATGGCTGCTGGAGATAAATGAAAATGACTTTTGCAGAATACCAGTAGACCTCCATTTATAATCCGGTCACTTAGTGACTGGTCAAACTTAGGCCAACCTGAAAAGGGGAATTTATGACTCAGTTTTGAACTTCTGACAATTGGGGCACCCCCCCCAGTCATGTGCGAAACTTCAGATGCTCGGCAACACAGCCACATTGGGGCCATTTGCAACATTCTCCTGTCGTAAGTCGTACGACCGCCTCATATGACAGCTTTGCCAAAAACTAGCACCACTTCCAGATTTCAGCAAAAATTTCCCCATAGAAAACTATTGGTTTGTTTGCTTACTGATTGTAGTGTTGCTGCAAAAAAAGTTGTAAAATTGGGTAAATCCTGTGATTGACCTGGGTTTTTTTTGACATATTACTGTAATGGGCAGGCTGAAAGTCTGAAAATGCTTTCATGATTCAGGCGGATTGCCCTGTGTTCATTCGAAGGAAGATCCATGGAGTTCAATGAGCTTTGTTGCCAGGTCCATAGACGAACTGCCGGCCTTCTCCAACCAGGCGCTCTCCAGATCTGTTGGACTATAACTTCCATCATCCCAACAAAACTAACCCCAATTTTTATGTGTTTTACATGCACAGCCCAGAGTGTTGGTGCAAATGGTGACTATATATATGCAGCTCTTGGAAGGGGCAGGAAGGGCAGCAGGTGCTCGCCAGTCTTCACGGCTTCATCATCACCGGCTTTAGGAAGCGAAGTTGAGATGCTGGTAGACATACAGACTGGGCTGGCAGGGCCCACTCTCGAGCTGCAGATGGGGGCCCCAAAACAGGAAGAAAACCCTCCTGGAAGTCTACAAGGAGACGGGCTCAGGATCGCCCCCCCTTCCCAAAGGGCTGTGGGGGAAAGGGGGCTTCCCTTATCAGAAGATGGCCCAGCACATGAAGAGGCTGGCGCTGGCCCAGGGAGGCCGCTCGACGGGCAGGCCGAGGAGGCATCTCTCAAAAACGGGGCTGTCCCGAGTCCCCCCCCCCCCCCAGCCCCGCCGGGCTTCCGAATGGCTCCTGGCAGAACTGGGGCTGTTCTGCCGCCTTGGGGAGAAGCAGCCCTTCAGGTGACGAGAAGAACAATGGCGGGCACCCCGGGTGCTCTGGCCACGCTGACGGCGGGGGGGGGGGGGGCCTGGGCAGGGAAGGGAAAGCTGAAGGGCCCCGCCCCAGCCTGGAATGCCAGGGCCCGGCTGAGCTGCCGAGCAAGAACACCCCCCCCCCTCCACACACACACACACGCGCGCGCGCGCGCGCGCTCCCAGGGCGGGAGAAGGGCGGGGTCTCCTGGCCAGGCGTTTGAATGGAGCTCCCCGCAGCCCCCGCCCCAAAGGCCGGGCCGCCTGTGCCAAGCACGAAAGAGCCGGCGAGCCCCCCGGCCGGAAATCTGGCGAGGGAGGCCTGCTCGGAAGCCTCTCGCTCTGCCCCCTCCGCCGGGGGCGCTTTGGGAGGAGCGGGGGCTTCGGGCAGGGAAGGCCCACCCACGAGGCCGAGCCGCGGAAGGCCCGCAGGCGGCCCCGGACACCAGGTCGGGCGGGATGGGCAGGGCGAAGGCGAGCGTGTGCAAAGGCGCCCCAGGTGGCGGGGAGGCCGCGGGGTCCTGGGCGGGGTGCCCGACGGTGAGGCTCTTCCCCCGCCCCGCCCCGCCCTTCCGTGGGATTTCGCTGATTCACCTTCGGGGGGGGGCAGTGCGCTCTACCAGCCACCTCGTCTGCTGGGGGCTGATCGCGAGCGGAATAACGCGGCTTTTTCCGCCCAAGAGAGCCGCGAGGAGGGTGGCGGGCGGGGCTTCGTGGACACGCGTTGCCCTGAACAGGTCGGGAATTGTTCGGAAAACCCGCAGAACTTGTTCGCGGGAGAGGAGGCGGAGGCGGAGGCGGAGGCGGAGGCGGCGGATTCGCTGGGCCCCTTTTGCCTTCGGAAACTCCGTTGCTCGTTCTGCTGCCCGCCCGGTGCCAACAGCCATCGGGCCCCGAGCTCGGGTCCTGCCGGTTGGGAGTTAAGAGGATTGAAGTCCAGCACATCAGGAGAGCAGCGGATTGCAGAGCCTCCCTCTTAGATGCTGCTGGTGATTTCCCACGTTCAGAACTCAGTTTCGCTCTGTCGCTTTGGACACAGTTCACAAGGGGGGGAGGGGCGCTGTTTCTTGCTGCCTTCCCCAATTTGGCCATCTTTCCGGGTGTGATGTACCAATTCCCACAACGTTTATTTATTTATTTTTAATGCCTCCTTTGTTATTTTTTATAAATAATTCAGAGTGGCAAACACACACAATACACAACCGCACAACCCTCTGGGCTGAGAGAGAAGGACTGGCCCAAGGCATGAAAACTCACCGTCTCCTGTTTCTGGCCTGGGGCCTTCAGAACCAAGCGAGCGGCTCTCTATATTCTATATCCATTTCGATGCTTGTTGAGAATTCTGGAAGTCCATAGCTAAGATGGGCAGCCCCACTGAAGACCCTTGCATAGGGTATCTCCAGGTTGAGATGGTGGCTGCAACAGTGTGACTGAGACTCCAAATACGCAACACTTTTAAAAAGAAACGGTTGAGCTTCCATCACTGTCGCGGCTATCATCTTGACTTTTTTGACCCCTCCCTCAGGACTTTCTTGCTTTCATACCAGATTCTTAGGATTAAAAAAAACACACTAAGCTCCAAAACACTCCAGACAACAATCTCCTTATCTAGAAGAAATGCCCCACATTGTAGGAGGAGAACCGTGTAGACCCGTGATGGCAAACCTATGGCACGCATGCCAGTGGTGGCATACATCACCAGCTGCTCTTCTGGGTTCCATTGCGCACATTCGCGCTGGCCAGCTGCTCTCTTCGGGGTTATGGTGCACGCACACGCGCACACTCACTCCTGTTTTGGCACTCAGTGATGAAAAGATTCACTGGTGTAGATGAAGCAGTGGTTTTCAATCTGCAACGTTAAAATATATGGATTTCAACTCCCAGAATTCCCCAGACAACACATCTTAAAAGAGTTGCTCAGGTTGAGAAATGCTGGCCTAAAACACAACATCCAAGTTCAAAATAATCACTATCTCATAAACTAATGTTAATCACCAGAGCGCAACTGATTTTTTTTTTACAATTTATCTTTAAGCGTAAAGGCACTTATTAAAAGGTGGCACAGATTCTCCTTGACTCAGTGAGCATTAGGGAGTGGGGCAGGCTCCACATTTCCCCTGAGAAAGCCCCATATCACTGAAAGAGTCTGCCCCACAGCAAATATGAAAGGGGCAGCCTATCTGGGAAGTCCAGTGTGCCTGGCCCAGGGTTCTGGCACTTGGCAGAGGCCTTCTCCAGCACCTACCAGCAAAATGCCAGTGCTGCCACCTTCAACAACAACCCAAGAGATGACTCTACTAGTAGAGTGCAGTACTGCAGGCTACTTCAGCTGACTGCTAGCTGCAGTTCAGCAGATCGAATCTCACCAGGCTCAAGGTTGACTCAGATTTCCATCCTGAGGTGGGTAAAATGAGGACCCAGATTGTTGGGGGCAATATGCTAATTCTGTAAACCGCTTAGAGAGGGCTGTGAAGCACTATGAAGCGGTACATAAGTCTAAGTGCTATTGCTATTGCTATCCCAAAGAAAAAGAAATGCAAGAAAGCAAAATGGTTGTCTGAGGAAGCTTTGCAAATAGCTGAGGAAAGAAGGGAAGCGAAAGGCAAGGGAGAAAGAGAAAGATACACCCAATCAAATGTAGAATTCCAGAGAATAGCTAGAAGAGATAAGAATGCCTTCTTAAATGAACAGGGCAAAGAAATAGAAGAAAACAATAGAATAGGGAGGACCAGAGATCTCTTCAAGAAAATTGGAGATATGAAGGGAATGTTTCATGCAAAGATGGGTATGATAAAGGACCAAAATGGCAGGGACCTAACAGAGGCAGAAGAGATTAAGAAGAGGTGGCAAAATTACACAGAAGAGCTATACAAGAAGGAGCTTAACTTCCCTGATAACCACAATGGGGTGGTCACTGACCTCGAGCCAGACGTCCTAGAATGTGAAGTCAAATGGGCCTTAGGAAATCTGAGGAACAACAAAGCTAGTGGAGGTGACAGGATTCCAGCTGAGCTATTCAAAATCTTAAAAGACAATGCAGTAAAAGTGCTACACTCAATTTGCCAGCAAATTTGGAAAACTCAACAGTGGCCACAGGATTGGGAAAAGGTCAGTTTACATTCCAATTCCAAAGAAAGGCAATGGCAAAGAATGGTCAAACTATAGCACCATTGCACTCATTTCACATGCTAGTAAGGTTATGCTTAAAATCCTATAAGCTAGGCTCCAGCAGTGTGTGGATCGAGAACTACCAGATGTACAGGCAGGATTTCGAAGAGGCAGAGGAACTAGAGATCAAATTGCCAACATACGCTGGATCATGGAGAAAGCTAGGGAGTTCCAGAAAAACATCTACTTCTGCTTCATTGACTATGCTAAAGCCTTTGATTGTGTAGACACAATAAATTGTGGCAAGTTCTTAAAGAGATGGGAGTACCAGGCCATCTTATTTGTCTCTTGAGAAACCTGTATGTGGGTCAAGAAGCAACAGTGAGAACTGGACACAGAACCACTGATTGGTTCAAAATTGGGAAAGGAGTCTGGCATGGCTGTATACTGTCGCCCTGCCTATTTAACTTATATGCACAGCACATCATGAGAAAGGTGGGGCTAGAGGAATCAAAAGTTGGAATTAAGTTTGCCGGGAGAAATATCAACAACCTCAGATATGCAGATGATACCACTTTAATGGCAGAAAGTGAAGAGGAACTAAAGAGATTCTTGATGTGGGTGAAGAAGGAGAGTGCAAAAGTTGGCTTGAAACTCAACATTAAGAAAACTAAGATCATGGCATCCAGCTCTCTCAATTCCTGGCAAATAGATGGGGAAGAAATGGAGGTAGTGACAGATTTTATTTTCCTGGGTTCCAAGATCACCACAGATGGGGACTGCAGCCAAGAAATTAAAAGATGCTTGCTCCTGGGGAGGAAAGCTATGGCAAATCTAGATAGCATTATAAAAAGCAGAGACATTACCCTGTCAACAAAAGTGCGCATAGTCAAGGCTATGGTTTTCCCAATTGCAATGTATAGCTGTGAAAGTTGGACCATAAGAAAGGCTGAATGTTATTTTAAGGAGGGAAAAGAAAAATTGAATTATATTAGGATGAGAAATTAAGATGAAGGGTAATAATTGGTTTCTTAAAATTATAGAAAATAAATGCTATGAGAAAAATTGAACATATAAAATTGTGTTAAAGATGAACAAAAATCTGTACAAATTTAAGACCGGGCCAATATTCTGTTCAGAAAAGATGTATGTTTGTTTGTGTGTTTAAAAAATAAAAAAGCATTACTAAAAAAAAAGAAAGAAAAGCTGAACATCAAAGAATGGAGGCCTTTGAACTCTGGTGCTGGAGAAAACTCCTGCGAGTCCCTTGGACTGCAAGGCAATCAAACCGGTCAGACCTAGAGGAGATCAACCCTGACTGCTCTTTAGAAGGCCAGATCCTGAAGATGAAACTCAAATACTTTGGCCACCTAATGAGAAGGAAGGACTCACTGGAGAAGAGCCTAATGCTGGGAACGATGGAGGGCAAAAGAAGAAGGGGGCGGCAGAGAAAAAGGTGGCTGAATGGAATCACTGAAGCTGTAGGCGTGAGCTTAAATGGTCTCCAGGAGATGGTAGAGGACAGGAAAGCCTGGAGGAACGTGGGGTCACGATGGGTCGGAAACGACTTGGCAACTAACAACAAGGAGCAGCAGGAAACACCCATGCGTGGCCTTGCCTTCAGCAGCATCTGGCACCTCAAGAACTGTGGTGGCTGAGAAGAAAGTAGAATTTTAGCAGGGGAAGAGAAATTGGGGATAACAGTAGGGAGGTCACAAAAGTCGAGATGGCTGCCACAACTGTGCCACTGAAGCAGACACGCAATTTCAGCATGCCGTGCATATAAAACCAAGCCAGAAGATTGAGGGCTGTGTAGTCATAGCTGCCATTTTGACTTGCTGGCCACACTCCCAAAGATGCCGCTGCACAAGGGGCTCAGATGCATCCTGTCTGGAGAGGACCAAATGTTTAAAGTTACATTTTTTAATACTTTACGCTTGTAATGTTTTATTTGTACATCACCCAGAGTTTCTCTGTGAGGGAGATAGACAGTTTCTGAATTTGATGGATAGATGAGAGCAGTGGTAAAATCCAAATTTTTTTACTACCAGTTCTGTGGGCATGGTGTGGCTTGGTGGACGTGGCTTGGTGGGCGTGGCAGGGGAAGGATACTGTAAAATCTCCATTCCCACCCCACTCCAGGGGAAGGCTACTGCAAAATCCCTATTCCCTCTCTACTCCTGGGTGAAGGATATTGCAAAATCTCCATTCCCACACCACTCTGAGGCCAGCAAGAGGTGGTATTTGCCGGTTCTCTGAACTACTCAAAATTCCCGCTACCGGTTCTTCAGACCCTGCTGGATTTCACCCCTGGATGAGAGAGAGATCTGCAGGGGTCAAGAGCTGGCTTGGAAGATTCCCCTTCCCAGATTTCATTCAGGATGTCCCGGTTCAGGGAAGGAAAAAGTCTCATCAGAACCCACCTGAAGCCTTTGCAGCTCTGGCAGCTTCTAATCAGCTACGGAAAGCCCCCCTCCCCAGATGACAGGCTGTGTGAGACTTACACCCCACGAATCTCTCCCCCAATTGTACTGCCCAGATCAGGGACAAATGGCCAAACTAGCCACTTTTGGCAGAGAATTCAGGCAAATAGATTAATAACACCTCCAAAGGCTCACTCCTATATAATATTCTAACCTTGGGTTCCACGACATACAACCAAAAGAGTATAAAAATTAGAGCACAAAACAGTGTTACTCAACCTTGGGAACCTTCAGATACATAGACTTCAACTTCCAGAATTCCCTAGTGAGCATGGCTGACTGGAGACTTCTGAGAGTCCACACATCTTAAAGTTGCTGAGGTTGAAAAACACCAGGGCAAAATATGCTGCCCCTGCCCATCTCTAGTGGAAAAGTCACTTAAAGGTTTCACACACATGGTGCCCTGGCTGAGCTGATGCCCAGGAAGCAAAGAAGGGCTGGAGAAGTCAAGAAGGGAAGGCAGGGAAAGCAGGGAAGAGAAAGGCAGGAAAGGAAGATTGGGGATTCTGGGGAAATCCAAAGTATGGGGCTAGGAAGGCTATGATTCTTGCTTCTATATTTACTCTGCCTCTTTTTATAGTTGAAAGAACTGGAGTTAAATTTAAACAGATCCAAAGGGGGCACATTGGCACAATCGAATGGACTGTCCTGTGGCCAAAGGAGAGCTCTGAAAGAAATCAAGTGTGCTTCTGGCGCCCTCCGGTGTCCAAAGGTGGTCCTGCTCTTCAAAAAAAAGCATCTTTTGGGAGGTGAACCCCTCTCTCCTGGCCAACTATTGCTTTCCCGTGGTGACACCCAGAGGGAAGAAGAGGAGCAAGGCCCAGGTCGGGATGGTCTGCCCAGTAGGAAGAAACAACGGGGAAGCTTTGCCAGGATATGAAGAAGTGGACACAGCTGGCAAGGCTGCTCTTCTTTGAGAAAGATTGACTAGGGGCTGGAGACTAAAACGTATGAAAAATGATTGCAGGAATTGGGTTTGTTTAATCTAGAGAAAAGAAGGACTGGGGGTGACATGATAGCAATCTTCCTGTATTTGAGAGGCTGCCACAAAGAGGAGTGGGACAACCTATTTTCCAAACCACTTGAAGGCAGGACAAGACAAGGAGGAACAGATGGAAACTAACTAAGGAGAGAAAGCAACCTAGAATTAAGGAGAAATTTCTTGACAATGAGAACAATTAACTAGTGGAAGAGAAGTTGCCTTCAGAAGTTGTTGGTGCTTCATCGCTGGAGGTTTTTTAAGGACAGCCATTTGCCCAGAATGATGTAGGGTCTCTTGCTTGGTATAGGGTTGGACTAGAAGACTTCCAAAGTCCCTTCCAATTTTTTTATTAATCTGTTATTATTTTGTTATTGAATGGATGACTTACTGCTTCTCTGCTGGAAAGAAATTCAAATCCTTGCTGTTAAGGAGAAGGAAGAAATCCTGACTGACAACTTAGCTGCCAGACAATTTAGACTGACCCTCCTTGGGCTGGGTTGGATGCCAACCTGGATCGGGAGCCCAAAACCATGAGAGGAAGGACCTGCCCGAGTATGGAAGCAGCGGGAATGTTGACTCCAGTCTCAGAAGGCTGACCACAACTGTGAATGTCCTCCTGCCCTTCTGAGGCAATGGTGACTTTTCATTATTTCAAAGTCAACTGGTCAAACGTTCTGGCCTCATGTCACCCCTAGTCCTTTACAGGTCTTTACAGGTTACAAGATCTGCTTTCAACCCTCTAAAGCACAAACTATTTTCTCTTTATCGATGAACCAATATGAAGACCTCTCTCTCCGACATATGCCGGAACTATGAAACAAAGAAAAAACTGTGCCAGAATTTCCCAAACAGCACATATGTACCCCAAATACTGGGAAATATCAGGGTTGCCAAGGTTGAGACACCTGCCTATAGGTGATCCAGAACTTTATGCCCACTTGTGCAGTAGCTTGAGGGCTTCCTTGCATAGATAACAACAAATGAAAATGTCATCTTCCCCAACAATAGCTATTTATTTAGTGTATGGCATATCACGCATGGACTAGACCCAACAATGCTCAAAGTAGAAGACATTACTGGTGAGATGGCCAATTTGAGAAACCATGGATTCTGTACTACATAAGCCAGAATGCTGACTTTTTTGGCAAACTCTTCCAATCTGGTGTTCTGGCTACAACAATTAGAAAAATCCGGTTAGAAATCTAACAAGGCACCTGGCATGAGTTAGAAGGCAGCAAAACTCCAGGGAACTTTTCTGGATGGGGAGTGCTTGAGATGAGACCACCACCAGAAGTGAGGAGATAATTCCATCAGAGTTTCTTAACTATGGAAAGACCACCGTGGGAAGCGTGTGACTGAAATGTGGCATTGGATGGCATTTCACACCAGCTGTATCTGACAATTTCCTTGAGATTGATGATTGTTTGCAGGAACCTCTCAGAAGGGCCACTACTCAGAAAACCTGCAAAGACCTTGAAGAATGACAACATAAAATTGCTCACAATGCAATAAAAGTCAAATAAAAGATTGTGGCAGATCATTATTTTTTTAGTCTTCATTCTGACATTAGCTGTATAGAACAAGGGTCTTTAATAAGTCTGTTTTGTAATAATGACAGAAACCAGTGGCAACTGTCTCATTTTTCTAGGACATATTCATATTGATGATACAACAGCTGGTATGAAAAAATGCTGCTAAAATATGTCAAATGAAAGAACAAAGGAATGGACTTAATAGTTTCAGCTTTTTTTCTATTATGTCTTGGTCCAATGCTGTCTCCTTCACTGAATTTGGTGATCAGGGATATTGCATCAGATTCCTCTGGGGTTGAATTTTTAAATGTATTTTATATCTATTTTTCTGTACATTGATACATAGATAGCAATTTTAAAAATATGTTTATTTAGTATCTTCTTTATTCAAAAAAATTCTAATATTAGAATAAAAGAAACTTTAAAAAATTAAAAGTACAAAAAAAGTACAAAATTAAAAGTACAAACAAAAAAACTGTTTTACAATTTATCAAGAGTCATCAGTTTCCCAATGAATTCACTATTTATAAGCAATACAAGATATTTTTGTAAGCTATCTCAAAATATCTGCCCTAGTAATGTATTCTGCTGCATCCTTTGATTGGTAGGAAAACATTCCTTCATATCTAGAATAAAATGACTTTACCTATTTCTTAATATAATTCCTTTTGCCAACTCTCATACTTGTTAGCAGCACAATTCCTCATTAAAGCCCCCCTCATCTGTGATCTTATCCAAGAGGGGGGAGCGGACCTGGCGGGTATTACGGAAACTTGGCTGGGCCAGGAGGGAGGGGTCCCCCTCGTAGAGATATGCCCACCCGGTTTCCGTGCATTCCATCAGCCAAGGTCACAGGGGAGGGGTGGGGGGGTGGCAGTTATTATTAAAGAAGGTCTTGGTCCGAAGGAGGCCACTGTTCCTCAGACGGCCGGATGTGAGTCCCTTCTTGTGAAGTGGGGTCATGGGGTGCAGATGGGCTTGCTGGTTACATACCTGGCTCCCTGCTATGTGGCAACGGCCCTGCCTGAGCTACTCAACGTGATAGCCACGGTGGCAGTTGATACCCCTAGGCTTATAGTCATGGGGGATTTCAACCTGCCATCCATCGGTGAAACGTCTGAGGTGGCCCAGGAGTTCATGGCTTCCATGACGGCCATGGACCTGACCCAATTAGTTCATGGCCCTACTCACACGGAGGGAAACACGCTGGACCTAGTTTTTGTCTCTGGTCAGTGGCTGAATGATCTTGAGATAGGGGATATAGCGATTGAGCCCTTGTCATGGTCGGATCATTCCCTCCTTTGCTTTGACCTTCGAAACGCCACACCCCGCCGCAGGGAGGCAGAACCGATAAAATGGTTCCGCCCCAGGCGCCTGATGGACCCTGATAGGTTCCAGATGGAGCTTGGGCCATTTCCTGAGGCTCTGGCACACGATTCGACTGAGGACCTGGTGGCTGCCTGGGAAAGGGAGGCTGCCAGAGCCTTGGATCGAGTCGTGCCTTTGCGGCCTCTGACTCGACGTCGATCTCGCTTGGCTCCTTGGTACACTGAGGAGCTGAGGGAGATGAAGCATCGGAAAAGACGCCTGGAGAGCAGTTGGAAGTCCAGCCGATCTGAATCTGACCGAACACTGGTAAGATCTCATATTAAGACTTACCTAGTGGCGATAAAAGTGGCAAAATGTAATTATTTCTCCGCTCTTATTGCATCATCAGATAACCGCCCAGCTGCCCTGTTTAGACCCGCTCTCTGCTCTCTCAGGAAGCGCGGGATGACCCCTTGGAGGGTAAAGCTGAAGATTTTGTTCAATATCTGTATGATAAAATCGCTCAGATTCGGGAACACCTGGACTCTGACATAGTAGACTCGGGAGGGAGGATAGAGGCAGGTCTTGAGAATATCATCTGGGAAGAGTTTGATTCTGTGACTCCCGAAAACGTGGACAGGATACTGGGGAAGCTGAATGCTACCACATGTTTATTGGATCCGTGTCCCTCTTGGTTGGTACTGGCCTCTCGGGAGGTTACACGAGGCTGGCTCCAGGGGATTATAAATGCTTCTCTGAGTGAGGGTGTTTTCCCTGCCACCTTGAAAGAGGCGGTGGTGAGACCTCTCCTCAAGAAGCCTTCCCTGGACCCGGCAGTATTGGCTAATTACCGTCCAGTCTCCAACCTTCGCTTTGTTGCGAAGGTTGTTGAGAGTGTGGTGGCACGACAGCTTCCTCAGTACCTGGATGAATCGGCTTATCTCGATCTGTTCCAGTCGGGCTTCAGGCCTGGACACAGCACAGAAATGGCATTGGTCGCATTGGTCGATGATCTCTGGAGGGCTCGAGACAGAGGTTCCTCTGTCCTGGTCCTATTAGATCTCTCAGCGGCTTTTGATACCATCGACCATGGTATCATGCTGCACCGGCTGAAGGAGTTGGGAGTGGGGGGCACCGTGTTGCGGTGGTTCTCCTCCTTTCTCTCTGACCGGTCGCAGTCTGTGTTGACAGGGGGACAGAGATCGACCCCGAGGCCCCTTGTATGTGGGGTGCCACAGGGATCGGTTCTCTCGCCCCTTCTGTTCAACATTTATGTGAAGCCGCTGGGCGAGATCATCCGTAGTTTTGGTGTGAAGTACCACCAATACGCTGATGACACCCAGCTGTACATCTCCACCCCAGACCACCCCAACGATGCCCTTGTAGTGATGTCCCAGTGCCTGGAGGCTGTACGGATCTGGATGGGGAGGAACAGACTCAAGCTCAACCCATCCAAGACCGAATGGCTGTGGTTTCCAACATCCCGATACAGTCAGCTGTTACCATCACTGACTATTGGGGGTGAATCACTGGCCCCCACAGAGAGGGCTCGCAACTTAGGTGTCCTCCTGGACTCACAGCTGTCTTTAAAAGAGCACCTGACGGCTGTGGCCAGGGGAGCTTTCTATCAGGTTCGCCTGATACGCCAGTTGCGTCTCTTTCTGAATCGCGACTTGTTAAATATGGTCACTCACGCCCTTGTCACTTCCCGCCTGGACTACTGCAATGCTCTCTACATGGGGCTCCCCTTGAGGAGCACCCGGAGGCTCCAGTTGGTCCAGAATGCGGCCGCACGGGTCGTTATGGGAGTGACGTGGCGCTCCCATGTGACACCCCTCCTGCGGGAGCTGCACTGGCTACCTGTGTTCTTCCGGGTGCGCTTCAAGGTTTTGGTCACCACCTTTAGAGCACTCCATGGCTTAGGACCGAGGTACCTACGAGACCGCCTACTGTCACCAGTAGCCTCTCACCGACCAGTACGCTCCCATAGAGAGGGGCTTCTCAGGGTGCCGTCGATCAAACAATGTCGACTGGCGGCTCCCAGGGGGAGAGCCTTCTCTGTGGGGGCACCCACCATATGGAACAAGCTCACCCTGGAGATATGGACAATCCTGGATCTTCGCGCTTTCCGTCGTGCCCTCAAGACGTTTCTATTCCAGCAGGCCAGCCTGGACTAACCTCTTCTAAAACTGCTCTTAAATTCTTAAAACTTAATCTCATAAATTTAGAGTTTTAATTTTAGGTTCAAGACCAAATTACTTAATTGTATTTTAATCAATCTTTAAAATATTTGTATTATATGTATTTTATCATTTGACTGTACACCACCCTGAGTCCCCCGGGAGTAGAGCGGTATATAAATATAATAAATAAAATAAAATAAATAAATAAATAAATAAGAAGACAAATCCCAAAGCTTTGGTTTATGATTCAACATTACATCAACATCTTTAATGTTTAAAGATTTTTCCCATAAATCTACTAATGTACATTAACATTGGATTCCAAAACGATGCTAAATGATCCCATGACTGTATCATGTGGCTCGATGAGCCCTCAGATGCCAGCATAAAAGTCAGATGCCCCTTGGGTCAAACACATTCTTTGGGAAATCCAGCATGCACTAAATATAATTTTTAATGAATCAATCTCAAAGCTGCAGATATCATTTAAATGCGGTTAAGCATCTGAAGACATTGCTAACCCATAGATGGCAGATTTTGAAGCAACTGGGAACGCCCTCTGATCCTGAAGCCACAGAGTACTATCTGATACTAGCGTAGAGTTGACAGTTAGTTCTCAACCATTCATTGTGACCATTCAAGGTTATAACGGCATTGAAAAAGATGACTTGTGACTTATGATAATTGGGACCAGAATTTCTAAGCTAAGGAAGGTGGTTATTACGTGAGTTTTGCCCTATTTTACTACCTTTCTGTGACAGTTGTTAAGTGAATTGCTGAAGTTGTTAAATGAATCACGCACTTGATGAGCAAATCCAGCTTCCCCCATTGACTTTGCTTGTCAGAAGCCAGCGGTTAAGGTTGCAAATGGCAATCACGTGACCCCAGGATCATTGTAAATACCTGCTCATTGCCAAGCACCCAAATTTTGATCCCATGACTGGGGATCCTGCAACAGTTATAAGTGCAAGGACCAGTCATAAGCCACTGTTTTCAGTGCCACGGTCGTTAAATAAACTGCTAATTAGTTCAAGGACTACCTAGGGTTCCCCAGTTAAGGAAGTTTGTTCTATAAACACAGGTGCTGTCCTCTGAGTCTTGCCACCCTGCTCCCTTCCTGGGGCCTGTGACCAGCAAGCCCCCCCAGCCCCTGGAAAAATGCTGCTTGGGAGGGGAGCTGAGGCGCTCTGCATGCCAGCCCAAGGCTTCTCCGCTGCCTGAGGGCGGAGGGCACAGAGCTTCGCCCGTCACGTACTGAGGAGCCGCTGTGTTCCAAGGGTGACTCAGGGGCATCTGTCCTTGCCAGGCCCCTGCTCTGTCTGTGGTGGCAGCAACAGCAACAATTTGCAATTTTCTACACTGCCATCCTCTCAGGGATTGACAAGTGGCACCTTCGGCCCGGCCGCCAACGCTCAGCGGTCTGTTTTGCCATGACGACACTTGTTCTGACTGCTCCTGATCTGCTCCTTTGGATGGAGCTGCTAGAAGAGCACAGCATAACCCCAAAATTACAATAATATAATGGATGCTTTTGTGCATATAGGTTTGCCTTCAGATGTTTCGGGTGCTTATGAGGTGATTTTTTGCAACATATGAGAGAATAATCTATTGCCTCTGGGTCACAATTTAGTGCTGAAAATACCTCATTGCTTGATGACAAGGTCACAAATTTATTTCGGGTGCTTGGGAGCTGACCTGTATTTGGGTGCTTGGGAGCTGACCTGTATTTATGACAGGCTGCAGCATCCAATAGTCGTGGGGCTGAGATTTTTGATGTTTTTTCAGCAGAAAACAGCAACAACTGGATATGTTGGATTCACTTAATAACCTTAACAACCATGGTGACTCGCTTTATGATGGTCATAAAACGCTCATAAAATTTAGTCAGGTCATATAGTGACCTATTTAGCGACTGCCTGAATTTACAACTTACAACCAAACTTCTGGGCCCAGTTGCGGTTATAAATTGAGGAAATCTGCACTTCAGAGGCATTAAAATGTGATTCCAAATACCAAATGCTTCTGTTCACATTAAAGCAGTAATATTATTCATGCCTTGCAGACAGCAGCAGCCAGTGCTGTGGCTGAAAGCAGCTTTCAAAGTGCACTTAAAAGTTAAAAAAAATTATAATGGATCAGCTGCTTTGCTGCTCTTTCAGGGAATCTAAAAATATCTATTTAACTTTATAGGAAGGCTTAAGGAAGGAAAAATTACAGTTCACTTTCACTGAAGCACTATATGCTATGAAGTATCAGCTGAAACACTTAATAAATTTAATTAATTTAATTAATATAAGTGTATGAATGATTTTTTTAAAAAATGGTTAAGAGGAGGCACATGAACGTATAAAGATCCATTCTGTAGTATGTCAAAACATGAGTCATCTAGACACTATCTACTACTATCTATTACTCTCTATTCATAGATTAACCAAGTTAATCCACATTGTTTAAAATAAAAATAAATTATGAAAAATTATCATCAAAATGCATTTTAACGTTATGCATTGATAAAGAATAATAAATGGAGTATAAGCTACTCATGATTCCGAAACCATTTCATTTAATCTGAAGGCTTTATGAGTATATTTGTGGGTTTATAAACATTTTTAGGAGTTGAAAACCATGAACTCACAGTTGATTAGATAGCTGGTCAATAACATTAGCTTTGCTTCTGTATTTGAGTTATGCCTTGCAGACTCTATCTGCTATAGCACCTAGTAATGACTTAAATGCAAAGCCAAGCAATGTTAACATCGAACTCGCTTTTCAAAAATAGCATCCATTGAATGGAATGAGATTGAGACTATCTTGCCTATGGACATATTCAGGCCTGAATTAAAGACTTGGCAAAGATCTCTTATATGCTACATTGAAATCTGAAATTTTATTTATTTATTTAGCGTATGGCTGGTCACACACAGTATTAAAACATTTCATTTTTACAGGTTAAAACAATTAAAACAATAAAAAAAGCAGTAAGAAAACCTAAAAGGAAAACAGAAATAACATTTCAGAGTTTAATGTCGAGTTTGGAGATCCAGTCAGTAGCTGTCGTCATTATGGAGAGGAAGTCCCTAGAATCTCCTGGATACCTTCTGTTAGAGCTTTCCCTCACTATATGTTGGATAGTCTGTCGAGGTGCCCCGCAATCACATTGTGCTGAAGGGGTCTTTTCCCATTTATACAAGGAGTCAGCACACACCCCAGGAGTCGTTCTAATTCTGTTATATGTCACCCATATGTGTCAGGGTAGGTTAAATCCTGGAGGTATACTATTAGGATTAATATGCTCAGAGATATCTTGGGGGGGAATAGCTACTCCACACTTCAATCCACTTTTGTGTAGTGTTCTGAGGATCGGCCATTAACTTAAGCGCTGTCAAGAGTGGTGGGTTTCTTGACTTTAATCGGCATCTTAAGAGATCAGGAATGTATCCATGAATGAGTAGAGAGGAATTTAACAGGATCTTACTTTCTGAAATATTTATTGTTAAGGGACTATTACTTTTTGTCATATAAATTTAAAAGCATCCCACAGATTTATCCTGTTCATGCTTGTTACAATGAAACCATTTTTTAAATTAAAAAAAAAAAGTAAGCATCAAAGTCAGATAAATATATAAACAGTCCTCAACTCATTTAGCAGCCATTTATACTATGGTCATTAAGCAAATCTAGCTTCTCCCACTGACCTTGCTTGTCAGACACCAGTGGCAAAGGTTGCAAATTTGCGATCATATCACTACAAGATGCTGGAACCATTGTAAACACAAACCTGTGGCCAAGTGTCAGATCATGTGGCCACCATGAGGGTGCAATGGTCATAACTTTGAGGATGGGTCGTAAGTTCCATGTAAGTTCAAACCATCATTAAATATGGTCGGCAGTCCAAGACTACCTGTGTATATATCTATATTGAACAAAAGTATCTCTGGAGGGCTATTTTTTTTACCCCAATGGAAAAGCCTGGTCTGGTGATTTTGTAGCAGAAAAGAAAAAAGGAAAAGAAATATACAGCTAAAAACTGAACTGCCTGCCCGTTGTTTTGTGAATTTATAAATTGTGGAATGGTGGATTTTTGTATTTGGTCCTTTTTTTAAATTGGATTTTTTCCCCCTTCTCTTTGAAATTACATTTTTGGAGATTAGTTTCTTTTTTCCTCTCTCCTTTTAGATCTCTCTTTTTTTTTCATTTTTTGGTTTTTTCTTCTTTTTTCTTTTTTCCTTTTCGCTTTTTATTCTTAACACTCTTTTTTGGTGATAGATATATTTTTAATTTTAATTTTTTGTCCTTTTTATATTTTTGACTTTCCTGACTCTTTTTGATTTTCAAATCTGTATTTTGAACTTTTTGTTATATATCTTTTTTCTCCACTTTGTGGATTAGGGTAACAAGAACCTGAAGATTTTGATTGTGGATTGGACTTTGATTTTAAACCTGGAAGTAATTAAGAGGCAAATTTGAATTTTAAAGTCGAATCATTTGGATTACAAATTGGGTGGTTTGAATTTAAAGAACAAAACGAAGAAAACAACACAACATCTATCTTCACCATCAATATCAATAGCAAACAGCTCCATAGGGCAAAAAACAACTGAAACTACAACACAGCAAGAGAAAACTAATATGGAATTAAAAAATATGCTGCAGGCCAGATATGAAGACCTCAGGGAGAGAATAAACAAAGTAGATGAGAAAATTGAAAAAATGGATGGATATATATATATTTTTTTGGTAATTTTTTTTAAATTTTTTAAACACACAAACAAACATACAATACATCTTTTCTGAACAGAATATTGGCCCAGTCTTAAATTTGTACAGATTTTTGTTCATCTTTAACACAATTTTATATGTTTAATTTTTATCATAGCATTTATTCTATTTTAAGAAACCAATATTACCCTTCATCTTAACTTCTCATCCTAATATAATTCAATTTTTCTTTTCCTTCCCTAAAATTTGAACCCCTAAATTTAAATTCACACAACATAGTCCAATCCACAATTATTTCCTTAAATTCTCTTATTCTAATCACAAATGATTCTTTTATCAATTATTCCAAATAATACATTTCAACATATTAGTAGAAACCAATTAAGTATGTATCTTAACCCAGATATTCCAACTACTACAATTTCATATATTAAACTTCTTGTTTCTGAGTCTTATTTCAATTCTTTTTTTTTATTGAAAAAGTTTTACAAATACAAACTTTCCCCCTTTCCCCCCCAACCCAACATTATAAAATACATATAAAAGACAATATATAATTTCATCCCACCCCCACCCTAGCCCTCCCCCTCCACCCTCTTCCCTCCCCCCCTTGACTTCCATTATATGCAATGCTAATATTCCCAAACAATATATATGTTATTCAATCTTCCATATCTTTTTTCTATATTTACTAACATAATCATCTCAACTAAAAGCGATATAATATTTTCTAGTCTGATACTTATTCTGTACATACTCAATCCATAATTTCCATTCCTGTATATACTTCTCATGTGTCTGATCTTTTAAAAAAGCTGAAATCTTTGCCATTTCTGCAAATCCAGCCATCTTCTGAGTCCATTGGTCAACAGTCGGTAAAACATCACTCTTCCAATGTTGGGCAATCAACAACCTAGCTGCTGTCACCATATACAAAATCAGTTTAGTTTCACCCACTGTAAAGTCTTTAGCTATACCCAATAGAAAAAATTGCGGAGAAAATTGTATTTTTTTCTTTAAAACATTTTGCATAACCCACCAGATTTTTATCCAAAAAGCCCTCACTTTCCTGCAAGTCCACCAGATGTGATAATATGTAGCATCTAAACAATCACATCTCCAACATTTTGGCTGCACATTAGGGTACATACAAGACAATTTCTTGGGGTCTAAGTGCCATCTATAAAACATTTTATAAAAATTTTCTCGTAGATTTTGTGACTGTGTAAATTTAACATTCTGAACCCATATTTTTTCCCATGTTTCCATCATAACTGGTTGAGAGAAATTTTGTGCCCATTTAATCATACAATCTTTAACTAGCTCATTTTCTGAATCCCTTTCTAACAAAACATTATAAACTCTCTTAATATGCATTGGACCTGTCTGCTTTATCTGTTCAACCAATTCTACTTCATATTCCATTAAACCAGTTTGTTGATCTTCTTTCCATCTCATCTGTAATTGATTATACTGCAACCAAGTCAACGATTTCCCTTCTTCCAACAGCATATCCAAAATCTTCAATCGCCACCTGCCCTCTTCAAAGTAAAGTAACTCTTTATATAAGAAACCCCCGAGTGACTTAATATTTGTATTCCACATGGTATCAGCAAGATCCAGCCAAAATGGAATCTTGTAATCCCAATTAATTCGGTGCTTCCTCCAGACTCTCAACAAGGCATTTCTAAGTAGATGACTATTAAACACTTTGTCCACTTTGTTATCATAAAATAGATATGCATGCCATCCCCAAACAAGGTCATGACTTTCTATGTTCAACAAATCAGTGTTAGTTTTCCCAAACCAATCACTTAATTGTATCAATGCAGTTGCTTCATAATATAGTCGAAGGTTTGGGAGTTTAAGACCACCTCTCTCACGAGTATCTTGCATTATTTTCAGTTTGACTCTTGGTTTTTTATCATTCCAAATGAATTTATTCAGTCCTTTTTGCCATTCTAGCAATGGTTTGTCTGATTTAAGCACCGGTATCATTTGAAATAAGAAGATAAATCTAGGTAAAACATTCATCTTTACTGCTGATATTCTTCCAAGCAATGATAACTGCAGTTTCTTCCAGTTTTGCATATCTTTTTGTATCTTTTGCCACAGAACCTCATAGTTATTTTGAAACTCTTATTTCAATTCTTAAACATCCCTACATTTTGTCATTTCTTCATATTGACTTAAATAATTCATTATTACCATTCTATTACTTCATCAATTATTTATATTCTTAGCTCTTATTTTAAAAATAATCCATTTATCATAATTTCACTAATTAATTAAGAATATTCAATATAAAAATCAATCTTAATCCAATACCCCTAAATTTAAATTCATACAACATAATACAATTCCCAATTATTTCCTTAAATTCTCTTGTCAACATATTTATAAAAACCAATTAAATGTATCTAATTAATTCATAATCCAATATCATTTCAGCTTTCTTTTCTTTTTTAGTTAAATTCCAAATATATAATTAAGAATATTCCAGTTATTACAATCCCCTTCATTAGTTAAAAGTATTCCAATTGTTACATTCATCATTTATCCATATAGTTTAAAATTACTTCGTTAATAGCACAATTTCATTTTTTCTCTAGTATTCATTTCATTTACCCCATATTCCTCTTCTCTTTCTTTCTCCCTTTCTATCTTTCTATTTTATTTTTTCTTTCCCCTTCTTTTCTTTTGTACTTTAAAATCCTGAACTTTCTTTTCCCTTTTTCTTATCTTTCCACTGTTAATCTCAGTATAATCATTTTGTTTTTTAAGATTATAAACTCTTCTATTTTGCTTTCCCATTATTTTCCATCCCTTTTCCCTTTTTCTTATTTTCCCACTGATAATCTCAGTGCAATCATTTAAGTTTTTTATATTCTTTCTATTCCACCCTCTTTTCCTTCTTTGTTTCTTTCCCCCTTTTTCTATTTCTTCCATTGTTAATCCCAATGTAATTTTTAAAGTTCTCCTTTTTATTATTACTACCCACATAATCATTTAGTTTTCCATGATCAATCTCCTTGTCTTTGTCTGCTTCTTTATTGTCAGCCTCTTTTTTTTGCTTCTCATTAGTTATTTCTTTGTCAGCTTGAATATAACCTAAGTCAATTTTTTGATTATCAAGTTTCAACTTTCCATGCAGCATTGTGGTCATTTCCCTTATTTCCATTTTCAATGATAAGTACATCATTTTCATCATTTCCTTAAGCACCATTTTATTCTTTCTAGGTTGATATTATTCCAATTGAAGTTATGTTGTAATCCTCTTTTTTTAATCCTCAAAGTCAAAACACTCCTGAGGATGGCTCTCTACAATCCACAATTGCAATCAACAATCTAGAAAGGTATCCATTTTGTTTGCTATCCGCCTTAACAGTCTTTACTTATTTAATTTTTCCTCTTCTTCTTTTCCACCTTTATATGCACCAAATCAATTTAAAGTTCAGTCCAGATTTGTATAGTCCAAACTCCACGTTAGATTCAAATTCTGTTTCAATTTAAAATCTTTAACCGGTCCTTTCTATTACGGGTTTTTCTTCATTCTTTAATCTTTCTCCCTTTAAATTCCCAAATTAAAAAAGGATCTTCACTTCCGGTGGGACTGCGACATCGCCGGACGCTTCTTTTTGAAGCGCCAGCCCAGGGCTTCGTAGAACCGCAAGAACAGCGACTATCGGCTGTCTTGCGGTTTGAAAACTTTCCCCCTGGTATGAGGGGGAAAAGTGAGTAGACGGGTGGGGTAGAGCTCCCTGAGAGTGCCAGATTTTACCCATAATCTGGTGCTCGAAGATGAGAGCTCCCCGTTAAGCCTGTCAGTATTCCGGACCCTGGATGTCTCTGCTTTGCAGAGCTAGATGTCGTTACCATCCCAGCAACCAATTTTAAACAAATACTTCTTGAATCAAGCTGGTGGAGCACAAGTTGCACGAATAAAACAGCAAGTATTTCCCCCACTTTTTTTTTAACTCCAAGGATTTACTTTCTTTAAAAGATTTTCCCTAAGTGGAAAGTGAAAGCAAGATGGCGTTTGAGTTTCAATGGGGCGTGAAGAAGTGAAAGTTAAAAGTAATTATTGACAAGCCCCTGTTTGAAACATAAAACTCCTTTTTGAAAAGTGGATGAAATAAGAAAGGATGTAATAATAATAATTGAAGCAGCAATACAAATTACAAATTGTAAAGGGTCTTTTTTTTTTCTTCTTGAAACTCTTTTTTTCCCCTTTTTTTCCTGTCCTTCTGGAAGGGAAGGAAGAAGGGGGGCAAGATGGCTGGTCTTTTTGAAAGCAAAGAAAGCAAAGGAGGGTTAATTAACCCTCAATGGTCTGATTTTGAGGAAGCTTTGAGTTCAATTACCTCTGCTTTATTGAAAAGAATTGATACTATATTTCAAGCTTCTCAAGCTGGAAACAATGAAATACATGGAAATACTGAGTTGCAATCTAGCAGTGGGGGATTGAATGAAGAGTTGGGAGATGTAAAAAAACAACAACAGATTATAGCAGTTTTTACTGAGGAGAGAAAGATGAATGCTGAGCAGAATAAGGAGCAAGAAACTTTGGAAGCTGATGAAATTTTGGTTACACGAATTTTTTTTTATAAAACTCAATCTGCATTTAAAGAGCTGTTTCCAGAAGAAGCTACATTTCTGCAAAAATTTTATAATATGCAATCCCAAAAACCGCAAAATTTTACTGGAGTTAAAAAAGGCAGAGGGATCAAAGTTAAGAAGAAAGTTTGTAAAAAGGAAAAGAAGAAAGACTGGAGAAATGGAAAATAACCCTGCTTGATGAGATGATGGTCCTTAAAAAGTATTGTTTAACTGTTTAAAGATTTTGAATTTTTGGAGAAAAAAAAGCAGACAGCAGTTTAATGCCAGTTAACTAAGTGATGAGCGACGATGAGGAGGCAATCTACAGCTGTATTGGAATATTTTGAGAAGAATAAACAGATCACAGCAATGCTGGTGTGTTGGGCTGTGAAATATGCCCTGACTTGAATGATTTGGAATATTTTATTAAGGACTGTAATAAATCTGGATCTAACTGTAATCGCAGAAGTTTTATTGAATATAGTAAATTGGAGTTTCCTATTTGATGGTAATAAATATAAGGCAAAAGAACTATGGACCTAGAGCAATTGCAGGTGATCTGGTGGTTTCCCTAATACGTCTGATGAATTTACTAATCTAATTTTTGACTGGATTTGATGGATACTATTTCAAATATAATTATAAAGTCATTCGGGGGGGGGTTTATAAAGAAGCAATTTTTTATTTAGGTGGGTAGATGCAAATGAAGATATTCTATATGCTGTTGGAAGATGTGAAGACAAGAAGATTAGCAACTGGTTCAATCTAGTATGAAGAATTTAAATGTTTGATATAGTTATTAAATGACGTTTTATCTGTATTGATAAATTAATAAGAGGTTTGATTGTCATATTTTTTTAATTAAAAAATTTATTATTATTTTTTTATTAAGTGTTTTAACTATAATTGGACCTTGATGGTTTAAAAGTGGAGGACGGAAGACTTTATATAGTATTTTATTTTAAATTTGGGTTTTTTTGAATGAGGGTTTCCTTTTTTGTTGTTGTTGTTGTTGGGTTTTTTTTCTTTGTTTTAAATGAAAGAAGTTATAAAATATCTTGTTAAATTGTATAGACTTAATAATTTGTTAAGTATTAATTAGCTATATTGAGTAATGATAGGTTTGATTAGGTAATACTTAATTGTTTTATTAACTGCTGTAATTATAAATGGAGATCAATTCTGTTGAATTAGATGGGAAAAAAGGAAGAAAAAAGGAACAATTAAAAGAGACAATTAAAGAACAGGAAGAAAGAGCAATAAGAGAAGGAGCAAGAGTGAAAGAAGTTAAAAACCAAAGGGAGATAAAAATGACTTGATCTACAAAACAAGTAAATAAGTAAGAAATGGAAGAAGAAATTAAAGTGATATCAATGAATATAAACGGATTAAATCTGGCGATAAAAAGAAGAATATTTAATAAATTAGAGAAGCTAAAATTAGAGATTATATGTTTGCAAGAAGTCCACATTAGAAAACAACACAAAATACTTTTGGAGCAAGTAAAATTGGGGGCATTATATATAATGCTTGCTTGCCAAAGTAAAAGAAGAGTAGCACTCTATATTAAAAAGACAATTCAATCTAAACAAATATTTGAGGATGAGGAAGGAAGAGTATTAATGGTAGAAATAGTAATGAACTGTAAAAAAATATTGTTAGTGGGGATATACACTCCAATTGAAAATCAAGAAGAATTTTATGCGAAATTACACAGGAAAATATTAGAATATGAATATGAAGATATATGCATAATAGGAGACTTCAATGCAATTGATAATAATGAGTTAACTACAAATCTACAAAAGTGAATAAAAAATTAAGAAAGACTTTACCTAGAGCATTTTATACAATGACAGATGACTTAAGCCTGCAAGATGCATGGAGAAAAAGAAATTTGAAAGAAAAGCAGTATACATTTTACTCAAACAGGCACATGTTGTGATCAAGAATAGATATGATGTGGATGTAGGAGAATTAATTTCCAAGATATATAAGATTGAAATAGAACCAACTACATGGGCAGACCACAATCCAATAACAATGATATGGAAGGGGAAGAGAAAAAGAATGAGATGGACATTAAACCAAAACTTACTAAATGAAAAGGACTTTCTACAATATATGGGAAAAAAAATGACTTTCTTTTTTAAAGAAAATAGAAAAGAGGATACATCACTGCAAAATGTATGGGATACTAGTAAGGCATATATTAGAGGATTAACAATGACATATTTAGGAAAATGGAATAAACGGAACAGACAAAAACAAAAAAAGTTGGAAAGGGAATATAAGAATTTAGAGGATGAACTACAGAAGCAGCCACAGAATAAAAAAATTAAAAACTTGATGGATTTGCAAAAATATAAATTAAATTTAATGGAAAATGAAGAATTGGCAAATAAAATAAAATTAACAAAGCAATTTTTTTAAAAAAATGCGAACAAGCCAGGATGATGGTTGGCATATAAGATGAAAAAAGAAAAAGAAAAAAAATGATAAATCAATTATTAGATCAAGGTGGAAGAATATGCTATCAAAATGAGGAAAAGAAAAAAAAAAGAAATATTATAAAAGTTTGTACTAACAAGAGATGGTGGCAGAAAGAAAGATAGAACAATACTTAGAAAAAGCTAAAATACCTAAAATTCCAGAAGAATTTAAAAAGTTGTTAGAAGAAAGAATATCGATGATGGAATTGATGGAGGGAATTAAGAAACAAAAGAATGGTAAAACACCAGGACCAGATGGATTGCCAGCAGAACTATACAAAATGTTGCAAGATGTATTAAGCAATGTAATGTTACAAGTATTTAATCATTTATTATTAAAAGCCAAAATTCCAAATTCGTGGATGGAAGCATATATAACTCTTATACCAAAAGAAGAATCAGATCAACAACAAATAAAGAACTATAGACCAATCTCATTATTAAATGCGGATTACAAAATTTTTGCATCAATTATGGCTGAAAGATTGAAGAGACTATTAAATGAATTTATACATCCGGATCAGAATGGTTTTCTATCTAAAAGACAGATTACGGATAATATCAGGGGTGAAATCCAGCAGGTTCTGATAGGTTCTGGAGAACCAGTAGTGGAAAGTTTGAGCAGTTCGAAGAACCGGTAGCGGAAATTTTGAGTAGTTTGGAGAACTGGCAAATACCACTTCTGGCTGGCCCCAGAGTGGGGTGGGAATGGAGATTTTGCAATATCCTTCCCCCAGGAGTGGGGAAGGAATGGAGATTTTGCAGTATCCTTCCCCTGACACACCCACCAAACCACGGCCACAGAACTGGTAGTAAAAAAAATTGGATTTCACCACTGGATAATATGTGAATTATATTGGATACATTGGAATACTATGAAGCATATCCAGAAAAGCAAATGGCATTGTTATTTTTGGATGCAGAGAAAGCATTTGATAATGCAAACTGGCAATTTATGACTACACAATTGCAAATGATGGACTTCAGGGATAGGTTTATAAATATGGTTACAACTATATATAAAGGTCAATCAGCAAAGGTGATTGTGAATGTTGAAATGACAGAAAAAGTAGATATTAGAAAAGGAACTAGACAAGGATGTCCATTATCTCCACTGCTATTCATATTGACATTGGAAATTTTAAACAGAAAGATAAGACAAGATAAAGAAATAAAAGGGATGAAAATCAAAAAAGAAGAATACAAACTACAAGCCTTTGTGGATGATTTAGTGTTTATCATGGAAGAACCAACAGAAACAGGTCCAAAATTAATTGAGCAAATAGAGGAATATGGAGAAGTAGCGGGATTGAAAATGAATAAATACAAAAATCATAGTTAAAAATATGAGAGAAAAACAAAAAAAGCAACTAATGGAGAAGTTTGATGTTCAAATAGTGAAGAAAGTGAAATATTTGGGTATTCAATTAACTTCAAGGTGTATAACGGTGAAGGAAGATAATTATTACAAACTGAGAAATCAAATTGAAATAGACTTGGAGAAATGGACAAATTTGCAATTATCACTAATGGGAAGAATAGTGTTAATTAAAATGAATATACTACCAAGAATCTTGTTTTTTCCCCAAACAATACCAATAAAGTTAGAGAAAAAATATTTGAACAAAAGGATGTGGAAATATGTATGGCAAGGGAAAAAAGCAAAAATTAAACTTAAACTACTTCAAGATTCTAGAATTAGAGACAGGTTTGGACTACCAAATTGGGAACTATGCTATCAAGTGGCGATGTTAACCTGGATTAAAGAATGGATTTTATTGAGAAATATGAGAATATTGACTGTGGAAGGGCATGATTTGCAACTAGGGTGGCACACTTTTCATTGGTGTGGGAAAAATAGGATACATGGATATTTTCAGAGACATCACATAAGGAATGGTTTGCTAACAACATGGGAAATAGTGAAAGAAAGACATTATATGAAGATACCAATGTGGCTTTCAACAATAGAAGCTTTGACACATCCAAATGTGATTAACATGAAAAATATTGTGAGATATAAGAATATTTTAACAGAGAAGAGAGAACTAAAACAGAAACAAGAACTAGAAAAACAAGGGATTGAGACAGATTGGTATACATGATTGCAAATACAATCAAGATATGATAAAGATTTGAAAGAGTATGATTTTAATTTGGAAAAATCAGAATTGGATGAGATATTGACTGGGACAGATGAAAAATGATTAAGAAATTGTATAATTACTTATTGCAAATCAGATTAGAAGAGGAAGAAGTAAAAGAGACAATGATAACATGGGCAAAAAGCTTTGGTTATACGATAGAACTAGAGAGATGGCAACAACTATGGGAAAAGAATTTATTTATTTATTTATTTATAATGCAATTTATATGCCGCCCTATCTCCAAGGACTCAGGGCAGCTCACAACAGCAAAGATGCACCGTTCCTCATTAAAAACAATATAAAATTAAAATTCCAATTTAAAACAATTTAAAATTCATTAAGAAACCCCCCATCAGTCCAGGCTGCGGAACAACCAGGTCTTCAATTCGCGGCAGAACGAGCGAAGGTCAGGGGCCATCCAGAGCTCCAAAGGAAGTTGGTTTCAGAGGGTAGATGCGCCCACAGAGAAAGCTCTCCCCCTGGGGGTCGCCAGCTGACACTGTCTGGCTGACGGCACCCTGAGGAGGCCCTGTCTGTGGGAATGCACCGGGCGATTGGGGATTGTCGCTGGCTGCAGGGGGTCCGACAAATATCCCGGGCCTAGGCCATGAAGGGCTTTGTAAGTAATAACCAGCACCTTGAACCTCACTAGATAAGATCATGTGAATGATCTCAACTGGGAACGGTCAGATTCAGAACAACTGGCTCTCCAACCACTCTCTAGGCCTCTCCTACGGCACTTCATCTCCCGGAGCTCCTCCATGAACCAAGGAGCCAACCAGGAACTGCATCGAGTCAGAGGCCACAAAGGCATGACACGGTCGAGTGCCCCGGAGGCTGCCTTTTCCCAGGCATCCACCAGAGCCTCGACCGGGGCATAGGAGAGAGAGAGAGGTATTGTCCCAAGCTCCATCTGGAACCTCTCCGGGTCCATCAGGTGCCTGGGGCAGAACCAGATGGTCGGTCCCACATCCCAGTGGGGGGGGGGTGGCATTCTGGAAGCCCAGCCACATGAGATGATGATCGGTCCATGACAGGGGATGAATAACTGGTATTCCCCCACCGAAATCATCACGCCACTGTTCCGAGATAAAAACAAGATCGGGGGTGTGCTCCCCCTCATGAGTCGGGCCCTGAATTATCTGGGTCAGGTCCATGGCTGCCATGGAAGCCATGAACTCCCGGGTCGCCCCCGACGCTCCACCCAGGGACAACAGATTAAAGTCCCCCAGAACAATAAGTTTAGGGAACTCAACCACCAACCCCGAGAGAGCATCGAGCAGCCCGGGCAGGGCTGTTGATACGCAGCTGGGAGATAGGTAGTAATCAACAGGCCCAACTGCCCTTGCGGACTCCATCTCATAAGAAGGGACTCACACCCATCTATCTGAGGAAAAGTGACCTCCCGTGGACCAAGGGACTCCCTAATAACAACCGCCACCCCCGCACCCCTACCCTGGGCCCTCGGCTGGTGTAGCACCCAAAAACCTGGTGGGCAGAATTCAGTCAGAGGGACCCCTCCCTCCGAGCCCAACCAGGTTTCCGTAATGCAAGCCAGGTCTGTGTTCTCCTCCTCAATCAACTCACGGATGAGGTGATAAATTCACAATAGCAACTGCATATAAAGAAAATTTATATAAAAATATGGTGGATTATTCAGAATATTTTAAAGAAAAAGATTAAATTTACACCACAGTTCTTTTTGTTGGGAATAGTTACGGATTGTATGGTAATAGAAACTAAGTTGATTTTAAATTTAATAACAGCAGCTAGGTTATTAGTGGCACAGTATTGGAAGAAGGAAGACCTACCCACCATTGAGGAATGGACATTAAAAGTCGTGCATTTGGCGGAAATGGCAAAAATCTCTGCATATTTGAAAGACCATTCAAATGAAAGATACTTATCGGAATGGAGAAGATGGATTGATTATATTCAAAATAAGTATCGGACTAAGAAGCTTCAAATAGCCTATGAATGAAATATGTAAATCAATTTATAGTTTATAGCAGTGGTTCCCAAAGTGTGCGCCGCGGCTCCCTGGGGAGCCGCGCTATCCTCATAAGGGCGCCGCGAAATATTCCGCCCGCTGGGTCTAACGCTGATGCGCCATTTCTGAAACGTCTAGTGCGCATGCGCAGTTGCAAGTCGGATTGCTAGGGGAGCCGCGAACCGAAAAAGATTGGGAACCTCTGGTTTATAGTGTATGTTTATAGTGTTTTGAGTTATAGGAGTTAAAGACCTAGGGATAACTGGAACTCAATATAATGTTAGCATATTTTAGTTTTATGTTTGGGAAATGCTGTACCCTGTGCTTGTTTTGGGAAGTTCGGGGGGAGGGGGTAGAGGGGAGGGGGAACAGGAGGAGGGATGGATAAGAGGGTGGAATGGGATGTGGGATTGGGTGAGGGAGGGGGGCTGGGAGGGGGGGAGAAAATGTTTGTATCTTTTATAAAACTTTTTAATAATAATAAAAAAAATTATATAAAATGTTTTATAGATGGCATATGTCACCAGAAAGATTAGCAAAAATGTTTAAGGATAAATCTGCTAAATGTTGGAAATGTTTTCAATTGCCGGGATCATATTATCATATGTGATGGACATGTACGGAAGCAAAAAATTATTGGGTTAGAATACCGGCACGGTTAGAGGAAATGTTGCACCAGCGTATAGAGTTAAAACCAGAAGCATTTTTATTAGGTATATTACCGGAAAAATATAGCAAAGAAGATACATATTTGATTATTCATATAATGACAGCAGCAAGAATTGTATTTGCACAAAAGTGGAAGACAGAAAAAAATCCCATCAGAAGGAGAGGTAATAAAAAAGATTTTAGAATGTGCAGAAATGAATAGGTTAACATTGAGAATAAAAGATAAAGAGGAATCAGTGTATTTCCAATTTTATGTATGGTTAGAAAAGAAATATGAATAAAAGATTATAGAGAAATAAATTAGATAAGGTATGAGTAAATGAGAGAGAAGACAAAAAAGAAATAGAAACCCAGAAGACACCTTTGTAAATGGAAAAGGGGAGGGGGGGAAAGAAAGAAAATGTTATTATATAAATGTACATTTATGATGATATGCGTGAATTTAGTAAAATGAAAAAATAATTGAAAAGAAAGTAAAAATCGGGATTGCTTGAATACCACTTTGGAAAATACTAAATTGAAAATGAATACAACAATAGAGAGAGAATAGAGAGGGTTAGAGGAGAGAACACAGAATGGAGAGAGAGGGAAAAAAGAAAGGGAAAAGGAGAGGAAGAAAGAGAGGGGAAACTAGTAGAAGAGAAGGTTAGAAGGGAGCAAGAAGGGAGGTGTGGGGGAAAGGAAGGGGAAGTAGAGAAGGAAAAGGAGAGGAGGAAAGAAGAAAGTAGAAGAGTAGATGGAAGAAGGGAGGGAAAGGAAAGAGGAGAGGGAGACGAAGGATTGTTGTAAAACAAGGGAGATGAAATGGTAGAAGAGCAACCCCGAATATAAGTAAATTGTTTAGGATGAAGTGTTAACTTCAACACCCAGAACTGCCCTTGCCACCTTCTACCTTAAAGAGACAGCTTTGTGTCATGGTTATGTAAGGTCCTAGAACTGTAATGGCAAACCTATGACACGCATGCCACAGGTGGCACACGGAACCATATCTGTGGGCACGTGAGCATTGCCCTAGCTTAGCTCCAGCACACATGTATGCACTGGCCAGCTGATTTTTGGGTCTTCTGGGCCCACTGGAAGTTGGGAAATGGGCCATTTCCAGCCTCCGGAGGGCCTCCGGGGGGATGGGGAAGGCCATTTTCACCCTCCCCAGGCTCCAAGAAAGCCTCTGGAGCCTGAGGAGGGTGAAAAACGGCCCTACCGGGCCCACCGGTAAACTTTTTGCCATCGCATGCCAAAAGCAGGGGAGCGCAGTCGTGTCGCATGCACATGCGGGGGGGGGTGACGTGTGCATGCACGGGGGGCACTGGGAGGTCTTTGAATTATGGGTGTGGGCACACGAGGATGCAACCCCCCCACTGCCCCCATTTTTGGCACGTGACGGCAAAAAGGTTAGCCATCAGTGTCCTAGAAGTTTTCCCGAGCCACTGAGATGACAAAGAGGCGAGGCTTGCAAAAAATAACAGCGTTTTTATTTATGGCCAAAGTAAAAAGGCTGGGAAACTATATCCAAAACATACAGACCAGGGGTGGGTTCTAAATTTTTTTACTACCGATTCTGTGGGCGTGGCTTATTTTGTGGGCGTGGTTTGATGATCATGTGACAATGTTTTAGGATTTAGCAGAGGTACTGGTCTACCAGGCTTTTAAGTGCTTGCAGAGCTGAACCGGTCTACCCATTTGTTTTTGGAACGTTCCGGTCTACTTATTTGTTTTTGGAGGCACCAGTCTACCACCACACTGCCTTTTAACACTGATCAGCTGTAGGGCAGCCCTTTGAAGCCCTGGGGCAAGAGTTTAAACAGTTTTTTTCCTTCTAGCCGATCAGCTGGGACTCGGGAGGCAGCAATAGATTGGGGGCGGGGCCAAATAGAAGGTAAGAATAACACGGGGGGGGCAGGGTGTGTGAGACGGCCCAGCTCCCGAAGAAAGAGAACTGGTTCGGTGACATCATATCATCACCGCTACCAGTTCAGCCAAACCAGGCCGAACCGGAAGGAACCCACCACTGATACAATGCATGTAATAGCGACACTCCTGTGAACATGGCTCAGAGTATTATATACATTTTACCCCGTTAGAAACTAAGTTTACCCAATCAGAGACAAAGGTTCGTTACCAACATGGTCTTTAAAGCATTCTTTGTTCAGGCCCCTGTCTCTGTCCACCTTATCTCTGGAGCATTCCTATAGTTTTGTGTAGGGGGCAGTTTGTTGCATGTTTCCAAGGATCCAACTCAATAATTCCAACACAGGATAATGTTAACTCAAAGGATCTTTATTTACATCATATTTTCTCTTACAGATGAACATCTGGAGTGAGTGCTGGACTCTTGGACAAGGCCTTATATACCTGGGAGGTGGAGCCAAGGTAAGGAGGGGTCAAGGGAAGGGTTTGGTGGGTGGATGAGGTTAACCCCTGCCCTGCCATGGGAGATTAGTGTTAGGCATTTGTATGTAACAAATCCCCCTCTAAATGCCTAACAGCTGGAGGTGTGTATGTGTGCTGCACGTGCACATTTAATTTCGAGGTAAGGTAAGCGTGCTGTTTGTTCTGTAGAGGCTTGGTCAGGATGTCCACAATTTGCTCGACAGTCTCACAATGTATGGCCTTGATGAATCCAATGCTTGACAGTTGCCTAATGTGTTTATGTTTGATATCTATATGTCTTGATCTTTGACCTACTGCATCTGCCATGGATATATCTATAGCCGCTTTATTGTCTTCATGTATAATTATTGGATAAGCTGGCTCAGTCCAGATGTTGGAAAGCAGGTCATCGAACCACGTCAGATTGTTGGCTGCCTTTGACAGGCAGTTGTTGATGAAAAACACGTAGCCGGAAGTACTTTTCCTGCTCTTCATGTCCCCTGCCCAGTCGGCATCTGCATAACAAGTTAAGATGGGTTCTTTAGAGTTTACTGGTTCTAAACATAGGCAAGCGTCTAAGCTGTATTTTAGGTATCTGAGTATTCGTTTCGTGCCCTCCCAGTGGTATGTTGTTGGTTCGCTGACGTGCCTAGACAGGAGGTTGACCGCTAGGATGATGTCTGGTCTGGTCCAGTTGGCTATGTACAATAGGGATCCAATGACAAATCTATATAGTGTATTGTCCTTGCATGGTTCGCCCTTGTCATACATGTGTTTTAGGAAGTCGGCCTGCATGGGTGTCTCACACGGTTTGGCCTCCTTCATGTTGCATTTGTGTAAGAGTTCCAATATCTTTTCTTTCTGGGAGATTCTGAACCCACTCTGTGTTTTGTTGATTTGTACCCCTAAGTACTTGTTCACCTTCCCCAATGTCTTAAGTGTGAAGTGTTTCCCTAATCTCTCGGCAAACTCATCGCATTTGTGTTTGTGTTGGCCAAAGTATAATATATCGTCCATGTAAATGAGCACATACTCAACAGACATGCCTTATTTCTTGAGGAAGAAGCAGAGATCAGCAGAAGCCCATGTCCTTGAGAATTTTTGCTAGGCATTCGTACCACCTCTTTCCAGACTGCTTCAAGCCATACAAACTTTTGTTCCAAGTATCTCCCTTTTGTATGTTTTTCCCGGGGGTGCTTTAACAAAAATTTCTTTATCTAGTTCTGCGTGGAGATAGGTGGTCTGCACGTCAAATTGGTATACTTCAAGGCCTAGAAGGGATGCTATTACTAGAGCACTCTTGACACCTTCAGCCCTGACTATGGGTGAGTATGTGTCTGTATAGTCATCAGGGTATTTCTGTGCAAACCCCCATGCTACTAGTCTGGCTTTGTATAGAGTTTTGTTGTCCTCAAGTTCTTTGATCTTAAAGACCCACTTTGTCCCAATGGGTGCCTTGTCATCTGGTGCCTTAGAGGGAGTGTATACATTTAGTTCCCTCAAGCTGGTCATGTCTTTCTCCATGGCTTGTTCCCACCTAATCCTTTTTTCCCACCTAATCCTTAAATAAATAGAAATAAAATTATTATTATTATTTCCAGTGGCAGCCTGAGCACCTCTTTGTATGAGTTGGGCGTTGTTTTGCTTGTGTGTACTGACAGGATGTAGTCCTCGAGTCTTTTTGGGGCCTTATTTCTGTTGGACCTAATGGGTCTGTTGGGTTGTGTCTCTGTGTCATGCATGTATCTAGCCTCCCTTTTTGTGAGTGTATCCATTTTTATGATGGGGTGGTCCTCCTTCCACTCTTTGGTAGTTACCCCCGGTGTCTAGGCTTGCGTTCCTCATGTGCTTTGGTGTCTAATGTGTCTTGCTTGCCGTCATCCTTTGCATTGTTTGTGTTTTCCTGCCTGTGGAATACTTCATTGAGGTATATTTTGGACCAATTGGTATTTTCGTGAAACACCGCTGTCCTGGATATGATAAACATATCATATCCATATCTTTGTCAATGAATCGATACCCCTTTGTCCCAGTTTCATACTCCATGAACCTTAGCCTTCTCGAGACCTTGTCACCCTTGCGTCTCAGCTGTTTTGGAATATGCAGGTCTGCCGTGACCCCAAATATATGTAGGTGTGCTATTTGGAGTTTTCTGTTGTACATTATTTCGTAAGGGGTCTTACCTACTACCTGGACCATAGCCTGTTCAGGGTATAGTTAGAGTATGTGAGTGCCTCAGCCCAGAAGGATTGTCCTAGCCCTGCGTCTTCTAGCACGCACCTGGTCATGGTTTGTAATACACCGTTTTTTTGTTCTACCACTCCGTTCTGGAATGCAGAGAACGGCAAAGATGTGAAATGCAATACTCCATGCTCCTTTAGCCAATTCAAGAAATCCCTGGATAGGAATTCAGACCCTCTGTCCGTCATTATTTGTTTTATTTTCGTGTTGTGTTGTGTTTCTACCCTTTTGTAAAACTCTCTAAACCTCTGAAATGCTTCACTTTTGTGGCTGAGCATGTACACAAACCCATAGCGACTGAAATCGTCCACTATAGTCAAGAAATACCTCTTTTTGTATCTTATAGATGGCTTCATGGGGCCCACTAAATCCATGTGTACTAAATGAAAAACGGATTTAGTGGTGCGTGTGGCTTTCTTCGGTTTGGGTTTGATCTTAAGCTTGGAACTTTTACACACAGAGCACTCGAGGTAATTTTTACAGCTCTTTAATTGCAAACCATTGGAACAATTGAGCATTTTTTGAATGACTGGAAAACTAGCATGGCCCAACTTCCGTTGAAGTAAGTGGGCACAGTCATCATGTACAGGCTTACCAATGTAAAGTTTCCTCTTGTGTGTTGTCTCATGGGTGTGTTTGCCTTTTGTGGTGTTGTCTATCTTATCCCCCTCTACTTCCCCAGTGGCGTCCACTTCATTTTCATTGCTATCTAGATGGATGTTTATGCTCGATTGGCAATCCCCTTCGGGTTGGAGGTATGTTAGTCCCCCATCAATAATGATCTTGCCAATGTCCTTATTGTTCTTGGTCATATAAGCCTTCCCTCCCTCAAATGTAGTTTTGATACCCATATCCTTGCTCAGTTTAAGTGTGGCTAATATGTTGTGTGGTATTTTGGAAATGAGTAATACCCCCTCTAGTTTGCCTATCCCGTTTATGTATGTATCTCCCTTTCCTGTCACTAGGACCCTATCCTGGTTTGCTACCTTGATGTGGTAAATTTCTTCTGTGAATGATGTGAGGAACTTTCTATTATAAGTGGTGTGGTTGGTGGCTGCTGAATCTATGAGCCACACGTTTCCTTCTCTTATCTGAGTGTGTGTGATTTTGTGGTCTCCAAGGCCATACATTGACCCTGATTGGCTCTCCCTGGAACTGTCTCTTCGTCCTCTCCTGTCCCTCAGGTTGGGAGAGTCCCTGTGCCTGTACCTATTATCTGGTGAGTGCCTGTCTGAGAAACCTGTTCTCCAGCCTTGCCTGTCCCTATGGTGACCGTGCCCCTTTATGTTTTTGGGACAGTCCCTCTTATAGTGGTTCCTGGAACCACAGGTGTAGCACTCTGGGGTGTTGTGGTCCCTGACCTGAAACTCGACCCTTTTAGCTGGCCTGTTACCTCTGCGGCACATGGAGCAGTCTCTTCTCAGGTTATCTTCTGTATTAGTTTGTTTGTGAGTGTCTCTAGGGTGAGGTGTTCTAGATTGAGGCTATCTAATTGCATTATGAAGTTGTCCCAACTAGAGTCTAGTGAATTAATAATTATACTCTTCATGCTTTCCTCAGAGATTGCCTCCCCTCTCTGTATCAGTTCTGCCCTGGTAGCATTTAGGTTTAAGATGTGCTCACCCATTGAGGTGCCAGCCTTGTGCCTGGCAGAGTGGAACTCTCTAGAGATTCTGGTGGTTGTGGCCACACTCTTACTGTAAAATAAACTGAATACCTTTTGTAACATTTCTGATACTTTCAGGTGGTGACTAAGGCTAGGGTAGATGCTGGGTGAAATACTTGCGATTAGTATGTAATAAGCCCTGTGATGCAAATAGTCCACTTCAAAAGTCCAGGGTTTTCTAGATGGGTCATTGATTAGGAATAGCATCTTTTCCCTCAAGAAAACAATTTTGAGCTGCTGATTCCATTCTAGAAGATTTGTCCCATCTAATTTAAGTTTGTGGAAATCAACTGGTAATGTCACTGTGCTGTGTGTGGAGTTACTCACTTTCTGTCACTGTCCATGGTTTTGTATGTGAGGGAACTCACAATATGGCACAGGGATGCTCTGAACTGACTTATCTCTATGTTTCTCTCTTCTCTTCTTACAGGTGGATCCTGCGCATGCTCCGGATTCATTCTTGCCCAGCAGTCGTTGAAGAAGGAGCTTGTGTTCGCGGCTTCTGGGTGAAGGCCCCGATAGGCAGGATGGCTCCATGGCTCGGCCTTGGGCGGTCTTGGTTGGTCGCGCGGTCCAATTGGGAAGTCATCTGGGTCGCTGGGTTGCCTCTCAGGTGGCTCAGGAGGTTCGGAGGTCCCGCGGTGATCGGTCAGGTGTCCGGATGGCCCGACTCGACGCGGAAGCCGTGGACTGGGTTCGGGCCGAGGGTTTCCCAGCTGGATGGTCTGGATGTCTTGGAGCGGATCATCAGATCGGTAAGCATTGGGCGATTCCCCTGGGTTCCAGTAAGGGCCTCAGATGTGGCAAGTAGGGGTCCCCAGTGGGTGACTGTGGACACAGTGCCCAGTTCGCAGTGGCTACGCAGTCCGAGTAGGCTTTCCTTGGGACCCTCAGTGTGTTGGTCACCCCTTCTGGTCTCTCCGGTGTGTTCGGGTGCGGGCCTGGTAGACTTATTTTGATGCCGAAGGCCGCAGTTAGTATCCGCATGGCCTTGTCTATCTCTAGATTGGTAGGCGAGCTAGCTTGGTCATCTCCCCATTCATTTTGGTCGTCGTTGGGGTTTTCTTCGGCGGTTCTCGAATAGGCCTCGGTTCCCGCCAAGAAGTTCAAATCCCAGGTCCCCATTGGTTGTTGCTCAGCCATCTTGGGTGATGTCACTACCCAAGTTGGCTGCCACGAGGAGGGCTCGCGTTCGGCCTCGGTTTCTTCGGTGGGGAAACACTTAGCGTATGTTTTTCCTACCGTGTTTTCTTCTTCGTGGCTTGGCTCAGCTCCCTCTTCCTCAGTCGCTGCTCCACAGTCCTCAATCAGGGCTTGGAGTTCCGCGATGAGTTCTAGGTTGGTTGGGGCTGCCTCAATGAGGTCTAGCAACTTCATTTTCAAATTGCTTCCTTTTTTCGTATCGGTTGCGGGGTTGTCATCTCTTTCGGGTTTTGTTGGGGTGCCTGGGCTGGAGCTCTGCTTGCTCTCGTCCGCCGTCTCTCTTGGCATGGCCCCTGTGGTAGACGCCTGCGCCGTCATTCTCTTCGTGTATGCTCAGGTGTTCGGTCTCCTCTTCGTCTCAGGCAATTTGGGGGTTCCTTGCATACCTTGGTTTAATTGGGTTGTGAACCATCCTCTGCTACCATTCTGTTTCCAAGGATCCAACCCAATAATTCCAACGCAGGATAATGTTAACTCAAAGGATCTTTATTTACATCATATTTTCTCTTACAGATGAACATCTGGAGTGAGTGCTGGACTACTGGACAAGGCCTTATATACCTGGGAGGTGAAGCCAAGGTAAGAGGTGTCAAGGGAAGGGTTTGGTGGGTGGATGAGGTTAACCCCTGCCCTGCCATGGGGGATTAGTGTTAGGCATTTGTATGTAACACGGTTTCCCTCCCTGGCCAAGTTGTTTATTCAGCAGAATGCTTTCAGGATTCAAAATCTATAAGGCAGGAAACTCCCTACTCTGGTTCCTTTATCTATGGGGCTTGTTATTCCTGGGTAACAGTTTCTTCTATTTTTTCAAGGATGTGCCTAGTTTTGAAGCCAAGAACAGAAATGAGACACAGAAGCAAGATAACAAACTTTGTACTAATGCTAACCAGTATCAAGGCTACAATTTACTAAGCTAGAATTAGTTCCCAACAACTAATTTCTGACAGTATACAATAATATGAGCAGAAGCCAATAACAAAGCTTAATTCCTAATAAATGATTTCTAGCAGTATATCATATCAGAAGCAAACAGCATATATTGGTTTGATCACTATGCTCCTTTGTTTAAGGCACCAAGTTAGAAACCAGGAGACAGTGAGTTCTAATTCTGCCTTAGGCATGAAGGCTAACTGGGTGATTTTGTGCCAGTCACTCTCTCTCAACCCAGTCCACCTCACAGGGCTGTTGTTGTGGGGGAAATAGGAGGAGGAAAGTATATTAGATTTGTTTGCGGCCTTGAGTTATTTATAAAAATAATAGGTAGAGACAGGATATAAGGGCCTTCTCTGCCATTGCGCTTGCCCTTTGGAACATCTTGCTCCCTGGAGTAAGGCCAGCTCCAATCCTCCCGACCTTCCGTAAGAGCCTAAAAATGTGGCTCTGCCATTGAATAGGCAGGGTCACAGCGGAGGTAGTTGATTGACTGACAACAAATCCCCATCCTGCTCCCACCCTCCCCATCTTTAACTGAGTTGCAGTGTTTGCCTGTGTATCAATTTATGTTTTACTTTATACTATCTTAATATTTTATGATTGTAAGTCACTCTGACAAAATGGACAATAAATTGTATAAATACAATAAATGAATAAAATGCACATATAAAGGATTGGGGATAGTCAGATAAGGTATGCTGGCTGAGGGATTCTGGGAATTGAAGTCCACCCATCTTGTCACAGTTGAGAAAGTTATTGGAATAATTGCTGACTACAAGCAGAGTAAGAATCTTTGGTGTAATGTGATGATGTGATGTGATGTTACTGCATCTGGATTTGTTCATGTAGACAGCATCAAATTTGAATTCCTGCACGAAGGTGAAGGTTAGACTTTTTTTAAAAAAATGGACTCCTGAAATTTACTTAGTGTTGCTACATTTTTAAATGCCAATGATGTTTGGTACAATATGTTTCCAGGGTGCTTATAAAATTCTACATTCCTTGTAAAACAATTATTCAGTACATCAGCTCAACATACAATGGATTTTTTCAGAGACTTCAAGTAAAGCTACATACTAGATCCTATGCCATCTACCTACTGAAATATTATCCAGATTTTTCCACTGTTTAGCAATGACTAACTTAGTTCTTACAAATAAAGACTTAATGAGGCCTTTTGTTTTGCAATTTTTTATTCTGGCCCTTAAATATGTGAGGCCGACTGAGCTTTGGAAAGAACTGAATATATTGTTTAGTTCCATGAGACATTTCTTCTAAACTCTGATATTTTATTGCATTTCCACTGAAAGTGAGAACATCCTAACAGTGAGGACAATTAATCCGTGGAACAGCTTGCCTCCAGAAATCGTGGGTGCTCCATCACTGGAAGTTTCTAAGAAGAGATTGGACAGTCACTTGTCTGAGATGGTATAGGACAGTTCTTCTGCTTGAGCTGGACTAGAAGACCTCCAAGGTCCCTTCCAGCTCTGTTCTGTTCCTTCAATTTACAGACTTGCGATCATGTCATTGAACTGTATATTCAGAAGACACCATATCTGTAAAATTTGTATTGGAGTTTTTTACTGCAAATATAAACATTTATGACATATTTTCATTTTGGATGCTGATAAAATCTTTCAGGGTGCTGATAATGTCAAGTATTATCTTCTAATTGTTTCTCTTAAGTTTCTTTTAGCCCATAGTACAGGGCTGTCAAACTCCCGGCCCGTGGGCTGGATGTGTCACATGCTGGCCATGCTCACGGCCGGGATTTTTTTCAGACCCAATACGTCACTTGACACTGTCGTAACAACGTGAATTTGATACCCCTGCCATAGTATTTTATTTGAAATAAAATTTGATAAATTCTTGAAATTATGCCTTTAGTTTCTATTAAAAACATTTTTTTTCAAAAAGATACATAGATGTGTATTGCAATTTATCATACAATGTTGATCTGACATCAAGGAAACCATGGGATTTTTTCTTCTAATTGCTGTTCCATTTATTTCTAAAATTATAAAGCTTGGAGTTTTTGTAGGACTCTTCTATTCTATAAAGATCTTTTCTTCCTTGACTCCATTTGGATAACCATTATAATTTGGATATATTATCAATGGAATTATCTCAAAATATGCCGGCTACTCACTTGGCTGACTTCCAAGTAGGACTCAGAAGATTCCCAGTGGTTGGCCACTGGGAGAATAGACTGCTGAACAAAATGGGCTAAGGGTTCAATCCAGCAGGACAGGACAAGATCCTGCTGCAAAGTCAGTGTGATAGACTGGACACCCCCTCTATTGGCCCTGCATTCTCGTAGGAGGGAGCTGTGCCTCAGCTGGAGCCAGCAAAGGTTTCTAAGCAGCGTTTTCCCACCAGCGATAAGGCAGATGGGAAGGGGCTAAGAGTGATACGTGAGCGGAGGAGCATTAGGGTGCACCTCTGCTTCAAAGCAGCATCTTTGGTTGTGAAAAGAAGCACCTAAATTTAAGCAACAGGGAAAGCATTGGCCTTAGGCAGCACTCATTCTTCACTGGGACTTCTTAGTCTTCAAATTGGTTGATTACCTGTCAATCCCAGGCCTGAGAGTGACCTGGCCAGAGTTGGCAGAGTTACTGGTATGGCAAGAGGCAGTGGTGGGATTCAGCCAGTTCGCACCACTTCGGGAGAACCAGTTGTTAACTTTCTGAGCAGTTTGGCAAACTGGTTGTTGAAAGAAATCATTAGGGCAGAGAACCGGTTGTTAAATTACTTGAATCCCACCACTGGCAAGAGGAGGATTCACCAATGGATGGACTGATGTCAGAGAGGACTTCTACTAAACCTGGGAATAAATCTTGGGAGGGCTGGGGGCAGCCTTGGGCAGAGGGGCCTTTTGTGTGACTTGTGATGGTGAGATCTCACTCCTCTGAGAGAGGCTGGCAGCCTGGCTCCAGGAAGATGCAACCTTGGAGCAGAGTTCACCACTGACCCCTTCCAAGCAGTTGCTGAACGGGAACAATGATGGCATGAATTTTCCAATACGCTGCTCGCCTAGTCTAAAAATAGCTTGGGAAGAACATAGGAAAATAGGCAAAGAGCAAAAAAAAAAGAAAAAAAAAGAAGCAGTTTCAGGAAATCAGTGATGTTACTTTTGCAGCAGCTGAAAAAGACTGGAGGGCTTTAGTGGTGACTCCCCTCCCCTCCCCTTTGTCCAAAACACTGAGCCCTGAGCTGGGCGAGATTCCTGCAAAAAAAGGGGGGAAACCTCCAGAATGCTTCCATCTTTTTCTGTATAGCACAGCAATTCATCTGTGCAAATGCCAGGAAAGGAGAGGGCAGGGTGGGGCAGGGGAAATGCAGACTCTTTGCATACCACACTAAACTAATATAATATTTCAGCCAAAGTCTCCCCATTCAAGAGCATCAACTATGCCCCTCGTACACAAAAAACACTTAAACACAAACTCCATCCCATCCGATACACACACAAACACACAGAGACACAGACAAAATATCTATTTAAAAATCAAACTAACGAATTTTATTAAAAGTCATAACTGAACAGAAAGCTAATGCTTTTTTATATGTTAGTCTGAAAAAGTGGTAAAGTGCCTTCTCTTGACTTTTGGCTGTTATAGACGTGGCTCTCCTCCTACGCCACCTTATGTAAAAATCCTGGAATTCATACAAGCATCCCAAACACTGTGGAACCTGTGGTGACCACAAGAGGAACTCAGGAACCGGTGGGCAACTGAAATGATTCTAGGGTTTGAACACATTCCATATGAAGACAGGATTGGAGCTGCATTGGCTTAAAGAAAACCAGGAGATACAATTGAGGTTTATAAAATTATTCTTGTAAGTCTACAATATAATGCTGGGAAAGATGGAAAGAAAAAGAAGACGAAGACAATCAGCATCACAGTGGATGGCTGCAATTGCAGTGGTGACAGCTGTGCCCCTGGAGGACTCAAAGGACCATCCTGGAGAAAATCTATTTATTGGTTGCTAAGAGCCTATAATTCAGGGCTGTCAAACTCGCGGCCCACGGGCCGGATGCATCACACACTGGCCGCGCCCACACTCAGTTTAGTGAAAGGGGAAAAAGTCCTGATATGTCACGTGACAACGCGAGTTTGACACCCCTGCTATAATCAATTGATCAACAGCTGAACAGGGAGTTTTCCTGAAATCCTAGAACTAGAGACCATTCAACAAAACTGATCCTAGATTTTGCAGCTACTACGAAGGAAATCTTTCTCCATGCAATTTGCAATCAATTTGTATATCCCATAATGGTTACTTGGCTGCTTATGTGGATGGCTTCTAAATGGGAATAACAATAGCAATAGCACTTAGACTTATATACCACTTCACAGTGCTTTCACAGCCCTCTTTAAGTGAAGGGCAACCAAGTCAGCATGCTGCCCCCAACAATCTAGGTCCTCATTTTACCCACCTCAGAAGAATGGAAGGCTGAGTCAACCTTGAGCCGGTGAAAATCGAACTGCCAAACTGCTGCCTGCCAGCAGCCAGCAGCCAGCAGAAGTAGCCTGCAGTGCTGCGATCTAACCACTGTGCCTCTTAATAGACAAATTTAGCTTTGGTGCCCAAGGGCTGCTTGGGGAACAGGTGCTCTCTGCCACTACATGCGAGGTACATGGGAGCAGCTACTACAGGAGAGGAATGCTGCCTTTTCATATATTAATAAATAAACAAAATCATATTTATAAACATTTGTTTATGCCTTGATCCGTGGGTTTCCTGCAAGCATCCAGCAAGTCATTGTATGAGGCAGAAATGGACGAAGGTGTATCTATTCCCATTCAAGCAAAGACACAAAAATCAAATCAACAAAATTCTCACACACAAGTGTGGGCACAGTCCTGCTGGATCAGGCCCATTAGGTCAGCTCTTTGTTTCTCATAGTGGTCAATCAGATGCCTCCAGAGAGCTTGGGAACCGGAGATGGAAATGTGCTCCTCCCTGCATAATGTTCCCTGGCAACAAGGCACATTACACCAACCTGGAATATTCAGGATAATGATCCTCAACAGACCTGTCGTCCAAAAACTTTTCAAGTGTATCCCCCTTTGAAGCCACCCAAGTTAGTGGCCATCACCACATCCACATCCCAATCTCTTGAAGAGCTCCAGGAGGAAGTACTGTCTTAAAGGCAAAATACACAACTATCCTAAAGTATCTTATGGAGACAGACTTAGCCATGCTGGTAGATGATATGTGGTTGGAGCCAAGATGAAAGTGGGACATCTGTCCTTGTGCTCCTTTATCTTTCAGAAGTTTGTTATATCCTCAGCCAAGCCATCCTTCTGGGCCAGTTGGACAGGGTGAGGGTTGGTGATAGCACCTGCGGTGATTCTCCTCATCTCAGTTGCTGTTGGCTTGGAGGGAGAGGGCACTCTTGGATCAGATCAGGCCCACTCCTTTGTGGGCCTGATCTGTGGGTCTGTCTTGGCAAGTTCATGTGACACTCCTGCTTCATGATTGCTCTGGTTGCCAGTCTGCTTCTGGGAGGGATCTAGTGTGCTGGTTATCACCCAGAAAGCCCTACATGACTAATTGAGAGATTGGAATCTGCTCAGCCAATATGGCAGGTTGCTCCAGGTCCCTCAATTAACAGTGGCATTGTCTGGGACCCAAGAATCAGGTTCCCTGTCTGGTGTCTGGGATGAAATTGTCACCAAGATCTAGATGATGCCACCCTGGGAAGCCAGACCTGGCAGTGCCCCAGGCCTTGGGTAGGGTGGGTGGATACCCCCCTTGTTAGATATGATTGATATTTTTGTTTTGTGTTGATGTTGTTACCCAGACTGTTATATAACATATACAGGTGAAATTTGAAAAATTAGAATATCATGCAAAAGTTCATTTATTTCAGTAATGCAACTTAAAAGGTGAAACTAATATATGAGATAGACTCATTACATCAAAGTGAGATAGTTTAAGCCTTGATTTGTCATAATTTGGATGATTATGGCTTACGAAATGAAAACCCCAAATTCACAATCTCAGAAAATTAGAATATTGTGAAAAGGTTCAATATTCTAGGCTCAAAATGTCCCACTCTAATCAGCTAATTAAGCCAGAACACCTGCAAAGGGTTCCTGAGCCTTTAAATGGTCTCTCAGTCTGGTTCAGTAGGAATCACAATCATGGGAAAGACTGCTGACCTGACAGTTGTGCAGAAAACCATCATTGACACCCTCCGTAAGGAGGGAAAGCCTCAAAAAGTAATTGCAAAAGAAGTTGGATGTTCCCAAAGTGCTGCATCAAAGCACATTAATAGAAAGTTATGTGGAAGGGAAAAGTGTGGAAGAAAAAGGTGCACAAGCAGCAGGGATGACTGCAGCCTGGAGAGGATTATCAGGAAAAGGCCATTCAAAAGTGTTGGGGATTTTCATAAGGAGTGGACTGAGGCTGGAGTCCGCGCATCAAGAGCCACCACACACAGATGGATCCTGGACATGGGCTTCAAATGTCGTATTCCTCTTGTCAAGCCGCTCCTGAACAACAAACAACGTCAGAAGCGTCTTACCTGGGCTAAAGACAAAAAGAACTGGTCTGTTGCTCAGTGGTCCAAAGTCCTCTTTTCTGATGAGAGCAACTTTTGCATCTCATTTGGAAACCAAGGACCCAGAGTCTGGAGGAAGAATGGAGAGGCACACACTGCAAGATGCTTGAAGTCAAGTGTGAAGTTTCCACAGCCTGTGTTGATTAGGGGAGCCATGTCATCTGCTGGTGCTTCCACTGTGGTCCACTGTGCTTCATTAAGTCCAGGGTCAACGCAGCCATCTACCAGGAGATTTTGGAGCACTTCATGCTTCCTTCCACAGACGAGCTTTATGGGTATGCTGACTTCATTTTCCAGCAGGACTTGGCATTTGCCCACATTGCCAAAAGTACCAAAACCTGGTTCAATGACCATGGGATTACTGTGCTTGATTGGCCAGCAAACTCGCCTGACCTGAACCCATAGAGAATCTATGGGGCATTGCCAAGAGAAAGATGAGAGACATGAGACCGAACAATGCAGAAGAGCTGAAGGCCGCTATTGAAGCGTCCTGGTCTTCCATAACACCTCAGCAATGCCACAGGCTGATAGCATCCATGCCACGCCGCATTGAGGCAGTAATTGATGCAAAAGGGGCCCAAACCAAGTACTGAGTACATATGCATGCTTATACTTTTCAGGGGTCTGATATTGTTCTATGTACAATCCTTGTTTTATTGATTTCATGTAATATTCTAATTTTCTGAGATTGTGAATTTAGGGTTTTCATGAGCTGTAAGCCATAACCATCAAAATTATGACAAATCAAGGCTTGAACTATCTCGCTTTGCATGTAATGAGTCTATCTCATATATTAGTTTCACCTTTTAAATTGCATTACTGAAATAAATGAACTTTTGCACGATATTCTAATTTTTCAAGTTTCACCTGTATAATAGCATGCTATTTATTATTGCATTTTTAATGAATTGATTTTGTATTCTGTTTTATATTTGAGCCACTTAGAGTTGCTGTGGAGTCAAGACAGTGCTAAAATAAATAAATAAATAAATAAGAGATAAGGTTGCAAGACACACCCCCCCCCACATACATACATAAATACATACCGGTACCTTTTTCTATAGTTGTCAAACTGGGCCAAATCAATTTAGGATTTGTACATGGAGCAGCCGATTGTGGGGATTCCACTGCACTCACATTCTGCCCCAGAACAACCCTTATGCAGAGCTACTTAGTAAAGACCTGGTCCACTATAGTATTTCTCCACCTCATCAACTTTACGATCTATGGACTTCAACTTCCAGGATTTCCTAGCCATGCTCCCATCCCCATGCTGGCTGGGAAATTCTGGGAGTTGAAGTTCACACATCTTAAAATTGCTGAGGGTGAGAACCACCTACCTAGTGTGTACTAGGGAGGAGGCATAGATGTGATGCCCAGAGACCACACTAAAAAAACTCTCCATTTCCTGCTTCAAAGAAGCTTTTGATACTACCTGACCCAAAATACAGAGACAATTATTTGGGTTTGATGAGCAGGTCATGATTTCTTTTTTCTTCAATAAAGCAGGCTTAAAACAAACCTTGCACTAGGAAGAACTACAAAAGTATGCCAATATGAGTGCCTGATTAAAGGTATCCTAGCAAAATAAGTAAACAAGTGAAGCAGAAAGCAAACTAAAGGGAAAATGAAAATAAAAATCAGGACATTCATAGAGAATGTTTACCTGGAGATCATCCAGATGGTTACCATAGAATTGATTTCTCTGTTTCTTAGCATAATCTCTGCTGCTGCCCCAAAATAGACCATCTTGCTTGACTAAGCAGGACTTTATGTGCTTTGAACACACCCGTGCGCACACACCAACTTACACACATACAAACCATTCAAGATTTGCTGCAACAGGCAGTGTTGTTCTTGGAACCCGTAGCTGCCTTGGCAGCTCAAGCAATCGGCCCCTTCCTCTTGCATGACACACAGCCAACGGTTGCCTGGCTGTGTCCACAAACAGAGAAGGTTTTCAGTCCCCCTGGGCATCAGGAGCTCTGCATAAAGGCTCTCCCTTCCTGGCTGCCCCCCCCAATCCCCCTTCCCTCTCAGGGCCCCTCTGGGCACAGGTGCATACACAGCTCAAGGTGCCCACCTTTGGACTGTCTTTATGCCACAGAAGGCTCTCTTTGACCAGCCCAGTTGACCCTTTGCTGTAATTTTACTGGCCGTTCCTACATTTAGATTTAGTTGGGTATTTATATACACAAGCAACCTCACCCAACTTGACAGCATTCCTATACGATTGAGTCAAACACCTCTCTGCGATTGGAGGGGGAGAGCGTGTGGGTTGAGCTGCATTTTTGAAAAAGGACAAAAGTACATTTAGGTTTAAAAAAAAGAGCCCTGGGTTTCATTCCTTTTAAAGCCAATTTCTTTTGTCTTTACCCAAGTTTTTGCTGTGCAGCTGCACCCCAAAGTAAGCAAACCAAGGAAAACTTAGGCTTGGCGGCAGAGGAAGGGGCAGTGGGGAGCGGCTTTGTGCCTCTGATTTAATTAGGGAAGCTTTGCGACTTCAGCAAACAAAGGGAATGAAGCCAGCAAGGGCTGTAGGCAGCTTCCATGGGCCGACTCCCTTCCCTGGTCAGGCCCCCTTTCCATTATAAGGCCTCTTGGCCATCAGCTGCCTAGTTAGAGAAACGGTTAAACGCTCAGGTGCCTCAACATCTGGGAAGAGCTGTTTCTAGGGCTTGTTTCGAACAGTTGGACTCCCTGGGAGGTTTCATGGAGTTCTGTTAGAACACTCCGTTCTATGTGTGGAACACCAACCACGAAAGACAACTTCTTACATGGTCTGCAACCTCTGCAGGAAGGTTGCTTACTTACAGTAGATTCTTATTTAAGAAGTAAAAGATATTGGGACACCCAGGAGAAACTGTCTTACTTTTTGCCAGGAACAAACCTGCATGTCACTAGTAAGACTGAACTCTTTATTTCAAAGGCCATTTGGATCAGTTTGAGTTTAATTGTAGGGGTGACAATTTATTATGAACATGTCCTATTGTTTTCTTTGTATTTCTTTGTATGTTTGTATTAGTTTTATATTTTTAATTTGGTCAAATGACTACAGTATATCAGTAATTATCCTATCCTATCCTATCCTTTCTATTCCATTTCATCTCATCCTCTCATTATTCCAGTACTTGAAACCTTACACTACAATCCTTCATACCTTAATTTCCCTAATAGAAATTGCACTGTGTCCCACAGTGGGACTTGCAGCCGAGTGAACAAGCGCAGGAACATTTTCACACCAAAGCCTTTACCGTCCTTACATCTCTCCCTCCCACCTTGCACTACAAGAATCACTTTTCTCTACCTGGCAGTTGTTGGAGTCACCTGGGCTTTCTGCAATGGGTCCCTCAGGTAGAATCTCCTTAAGAAAGTAGCATACAGGCAAGGATGTGATATATTATGGTTGTTATTTTAGAAAACAGCACAAATCAACTTTTTTGGCTTTGGACACTAAAATGCTTTCAGTATTCTTTGGTGACTCACAAACAGCTTGGCAGAGGGCATTTAAGGCAAATCAATCTCTTACCCTTCCAAAAAACCACTGTTAAGATTTAGGTTACATTTTGACAACACAGAGAATTCTGCCGGACTAAACTTTGGTTTGTATAATCAAGCGAGTTTCACATTTTATCCTACTGTGTTCCAAGAATTTGGTCTCTGAGCTTTTTGAGGCAGAGATAAACCAACTTGTTCTTGTTTTGCTTTAAGCATGAAAGCAGGCTGGGTGACCTTCAGCCAGTCATTCTCTCCCCACCCAACCCATCTCACAGCGATGTTGTTATGGGAAAATAGGAGGAAGGAGCTGAATATGTTCACAGCCTTGAGTTAGTTGTAAAAATTATAAAGGCAGGATATAAATAAATAATTTTTTTGCTTAGGATGGTAAAATATAAGCTTTTCTTTATCTTTTTTTTTAGCTGTAATGTAGCAGCATTACTATATTATAAATGCCAGGACACTATTCAGGGTCCAAGACACTCCATTTATCTATTTATTCATTACATTTACCAGTATTTAATATGTAGAAAAAATGAAATATAAAAAAATATAGAGGGAGAAGTCATCAAATTTGCAGATGACATCAAGCTAGGGGGAACACTAAGCAAGATAGATTCAAGATTCAGAATGATCTTGACAGACTTGAACCCCAAGCCCTATCCAACAGCAGGCAATTCAATGGTGAGAAAAGTGAGGTTTTAAAAAGCAAACGCACCTGTATGGAAGGAGGTACTTGGCTCAACAGCAGTAACTGTGAGAGGGATCTTGGAGTCCCAATGGACAATCATCTATGAGCCAGCAGTGTGCAGCAACTGCCAAAAAAGCTAATGCAGTCCTAGACTGCATCAACAGAGGGATAATACCAAGTTCACATGAAGTATTGATACCACTTTATAATGCCTTGGGAAGACCACACTTAGGATACTGTGTTGAGTTCTGCTCACCACAATACAAAAAAGATGCGGAGACTCTGGAAAGAGTGCAGAGCAACGAAGATGACAAGTGGCCTAGAGGCTAAAGCACCCGATGAATGGCTGAATGTAGTCTAACAAAGGGAGGACTAGAGGTGACATGATAGCAGTCTTCCAGTATTTGACGGGCTGCCCCGAAGAAGAGGGGGTCAACCTATTCTCCAAAGCCCCTGAAGGCAGGACAAGAAGCAACGGGTGGAAACTAATCAAGGAGAACCAACCTAGAACTAAGGAGAAATTTCCTGACAGAACAATAAACTTGTGGAATGGCTTGCCTCCCAAAGTTGTGGGTGCACCATCATTGGAGGCTTTAAAGAAGAGACTGAACAGCCATTTGCCTGGAACGGTATAGGGTCGCCTCCTTCAGCAGGAGGTTGGACTAGAGGGCCTCCAAGGTCCCTTCCACCTCGGTTATTCTATATGCCGCCCCCATCTCGCCCCCTTTTAAGCCCTCTTTGCGTTTTATGCCAGAGGCAGCTGGTGGCTTTCGGTAAAAACTAACTGGAAAAGATGCTACCGGATTCCCTTTTTTCCTCGTTGTTTGCCATCGCAGCTCACGCGGCTCTCCTCCCAGCCCTGCGTTCCACGGGCCTCTCAGCCTCCCCGCCTAGGAGCCCCCAAGAGGGGGAAGCTCCGCAGTCGCCCCTCCTCCCACCCCAGGCTCCTCCCTCCGGGCGGGGGGCGGCGGGGGGGAGACGCGGCGGGCTTCGGGCTTCCGCTCCTGCTTATTAATAACGGCGCCTCTCCTCAATCTCAGGGCAGCCGCGGCTCGAGCTGCGCGTGCCGGAGCGGCAGGTGAGCAGCGCTTGGCGCCGAGTGGGCTCCGGGGCGGCGGCGCGGAGGGCTCCGGGCGGCGGGGCAGCCGGGGGCGGAGGGCCGGCCAGGCGTCAACTGCCCGGGGCAGGGGGGGAGGGGCAGCCGAGGCTCGTCGGAAAAGTTGCATCCAGAGAAGACGCTGCCCGACTCCCGCCGCCCCTCCCAGCCCCGCGGGGAATCCGCCCCGCCGACCGAGCGACCGGGAGCTGCCAGGGCGCTTCTAGGCCAGCTGTGCAGCCGCCGGGGACATCGGGGACTCCGGGCGCCTTCGGGAGGCAGGTGTGGCTCCCGGGAGGGGCCCCTTCGCCTGCAAGCCCGGTCTGGAGCCCTGAGGGCGGGCTGGCCGAGGAGAGCCCGCGGAGGGGGAAGCGGCCTTATTTGGGAAAAGGGGCCGATTCTCCTGCGGTTCCCCCGCCTCGGCGGAGGCTCGCGGGGCTCGGCCCCACCGCAAAGCCAGCGGCTCGGCCGTCCGCGCGTGGAAGCCAGCCGCCCCCTCGCTCTCGCGGGCACAGTGGAAGGCGAGGCCGCCCTTGTGCGGCCACCTGTTGCCGGAACCCCGCCGCTCCTGCTCGCTTCCTTCCTCCCCGGGTCGTCTCGGCTGCTGCTGCGGGGAGGGGGGACGCGTCGTGCGGTCGCTCGCTCGCGGGCGCGGCTCCTGCTCGGCCGTCCGCCTGGAGCAGCCGGAGCTCGGGCTCCGTCCCAAGCGCCTGGTGAATCTCCAGCCCGGAGAGACCCTTGCCCTGGCCGCCGTAATGTGGGGCTTCGCCACCGCCGCCGGGCGGAGCAGCCTTGCTGATTCACGCGGGCGCAGCCTCCTCACCCGAGGCCGGGAAAGCAGCTGAGCTTCAGGAATTAGTGAGTTCCCAGCAGCAGCGGCGGCGGCGGCTGGTCTGAAGCCCGACGAAACTGCTCGGAGTTGTCGGTGCAATATAATCCGTTCTAGAATTTAATCGCCCGTTTCATTGCTAAATGTTTGATTTGTGCCATTGATACCTCCGTACTTATTACTCTTTTCGAAAGGCATCCCATATCACAGCTCCTGGCTTTCCTGCTCACAGCTTCCTCCTCCCGGCTCACTTTCCAACTCCTTTTCCGTCCTTAGTGCAATTTTCTGCTTTGCCAATATTACCCGCCCTCTCTCTCTGAACCAGAAACTAAAATGTACGAGGTGGATTTGGAGCTGGCAAAAAAGTGTTTAGCTTCATGATGTCCACTGAGAACTGAGCCAATGAATTTCTGTTGTGCATGAATTACAATCAAGTTGAGATGTGACAGAAGATGGAAGTGGAAGAAAATGAAGGCGAAATGGGAAGAAGAAAAACAATACTGTAGTTCTCTCGATTTTGCTTTAATCCTTCTGTGGGTTTAGAAGAATATGGAAAGAAATGCAAACAGTTTGGGAGGTAGAAGTTGCATACATTCATCAGAAAAACCCACACATAAATTGGAGGATGCTTAAATATTTGGAATTGCATAACACTGACTCAGGTTTCCCAAATCTGGCACTGTCCAGATACACTGAGATTAAAATTTGCTGGATTCCTAGCCAGCAATGCTAAATAAATCACATAACGTCTTAGAACCACTAATGGGTTGGATCAATATTTAGTTTTAAAAATGTTGCCAAGGTAAGGAGAACATATACATTTATGTCTCAGGCACCAAAATACTTTCACTTGTGCTAATTTATCTTGCTTTTCTGCTTAAACCACAGTCCTTCTATGCAAGATGGGTTGGGTGACCACACAAACATTTGAAGCAACTGGCAATATTTTTCCACACAAAGACTCCAACCTCAAAACAGCTGCCAATGTTTATTGACAGAAGAGAAACTGCCGATGCCTCAAACCAAAGATCTCTCCTGTCATAACAGGGTTAGGAATCCCAGCAGAGTGGATGCCACTCTGAGTGGATGCTGCTAATCAAAACTCAACACTCGCAAAAAGTAAAGGATGCTTATCTGAATAAAAACTTAGGAAAATAGCCACATCATTGCATGAGGCTTAATTTGCCACCTGTGTGCATTGGCAGTCATTGAGCTGAGCAAAGCAACAGGCAGGCATGAGCAGAAGCAGAATTAAAACTGTCAAAAACTGTGATGTAAGGTCTGTCTGCCCCCCCCCCCCCCCCCCAGTTCACTTGGCTAATTTTGGATCTCCTGGGATTTGGGGGCATGAGGCTGGTCTAGATCAGTTTCTAAAGTCCTTGCTTCCTTGATGACCTTCAACCAAGAATTCTTTAGCCCAAAGGAATCTCTTACTTCCTCTCTTCCCAAAGCGCACTCTTCCGCCTCTAACGTCCTGGAAGGGGACTTTAGAAAGGTAGAATATTTACAATCTCTGCTAATCTGCAGATTCATAGACCACATGCTACATTAATGCACAACCGCTATATTCTAGGGAAAAAACAATACACAGTTAATCCTTGATTTACAAACCCCAATTGGGACCAGAAAATCTGTTGCTAAGCAAGGTGGTTGTTAAGTGAGTCATGTCCGATTTTATGACTTTTTTGCCATGGGTGTTAAGCAAATCACCTGAGTTAAGTGAATCTTGATCATTAAGTAAATCTGTCTCCCCTCATTGACTTTGCTTGTTGGAAGAGATCACATGCCCCCCAGGAGACTGCAACCATCGTAAATACATTGCTGGTTGCAGAGCGCTGGAGTTTTGATCATGTGATTGGTGATGCTGCAACGGTTGTAGGTGTGAGGATCAGTTGTATGTTACTTTTTTCAGCACTGTTGTAACTTCATGTGATTGCTAAATGAATGGTTATAAGTTGAAAATTACCTGCGTATATTGTTCTGCCCTTTCTATATTAGTCTCCAGTGAGACTGACTTGTAAAAACCCACCATCACCTGCTGGTGAAGAATGCAACAGAGAGAGAGTTTTAGAAAAGAAAATTCTTCAGTTTGTTTTCTAATTCCATGTGCTACCTAAAAAAAGGCAAATGAGTGGCATATAAATTGACAAAATAAAGGTCACACACTTGTGTTTGTGTGGCAGGTACTCATGCAGGGGATTGGGGTGTTTTTATACTTTCCCCGAACTAACTTGTCAGAAAGTATTTAAGAAATTCTGTGTGCCCCTGTCTCTCCTCTGCATTACACCCTTCCCAGAAACGGAAAAGTTAATCATTTTACTGAGAACGTTCTCTGTTCCAGGATGACATCATATGAAGGCTGTACAGATGATGGCTTAGAGCAGACTTGGCCAAATAATATAACGGCTGTTTCGAGTTTTGTGGGGAAGGGATCAGGAAGGGGCCCCGGGATGCAAGGCCAGCCTCTTGGCAATTACATTCAGAAAAAGGATTTCAGTTTTTAAAGCGCTGTAATTCAAAATAGAACTGCTGGGCAAGAAAGCTTTTTAAATATTTTAACAGCAGAAATGCCATGCCACTGTGATTCCTTTTCATATTCTCCTTTCTTAAATAATGCCCTCAAAAGTCTTTCTATGACTTCTTGATTTAATGTCTTTAAGTTGCCACTTTCCTACTCTATTTACAATACAAAGCTATGGCATCTGTGTGGTACAAGGATATGCCTGTTTCTCGAGATCTGATTCATAGTTTCCTTTCTCTTTTCAAGAGAGAGATGGCAGATTTTGAACTTCCAGTGGAGCAGGATAGTGAAGAAACCTTGGAGCCAAATATTGCCAGAGTAGGACCGCTGCCAGAATTTAACCAAGAAAATGTCCCTGAGTTCTTCTACATGGACCCCATTAGTGCTCAGTTCCAACCAAATCCAGAAATTGCGGGGGCCTCACTCGGGTCTCAGGATTCCATGACTTGCCAAGACTTGTCTGCTGCTGAGAGCCAACATGTGGACATGGAAGATCTTGGGGAACGTTTCCAGCAATGCATTGAAGCAGTAGAACAGCTAGAGGAGGAGAGGGACTTTCTCATTAAGGAACTCACACTCTTACGCCAACCAGCTCTCGAGGAACTCCAACGGGCCCACGAGGAGATTCTGGAAGCCTACAGGCTCCATGCCAAAGTAGAGCTGGAGAAAGATAACCTGCGGGATGAGATTCGACAGGTGAAGCAGAAGCTATTTAGGGTGACGCGGGAATGCGTGTCATGCCAGTATCAGCTGGAAACCAGGAGGTACGAAGTCACTCAACACATGGACTACCGAAAAGAACTGGAGAACAGAGTCAGCCAGCTCTCAGAAGAGCTGTCCCAGTTGAAAGAGACTTGTGAGGAAGAGAAGGAACATTTTAGGCAGAAGCTGAAGGCTCCACGGCATGAGAGGAGCAGCTGTCACCTCCAAGAGAGCCGGCGGCTTTCCATGGAATTTGAGAGTTTTGTACTGGAGAACCGTCAGTGCTTGGAGGAGCATTATGAACCGAAGCTGATGCGCCTCTTGGAAAGGAGAGAAGCCAGCAGCAAAGCCTTGCAAACGACACAGAGTGAAATCCACAGACTGAAGGAGACCCTGAGGCCGTTGCAGGGAGAAGTCAGCAGGTTGCTACTGCAAAACAGGAACTTGGAGGAACAGATTCTGCTGATCAAGCAGAAGCGCGATGAAGAGGTCCTGCAATACAAGGTAAGCCTTATGGCCTCCACCCACCCTCTTCCAGTTAGCTGCTAAGCCATTTGATGCAGCACTTGCCCGGCAAGGTAGCTTGGCAGGGCAAAAGGAGTTTTGAGCTAAACTTGATCATTGAGAACAACTTGGGCTGCTGCAGGTGAGTGAATCTACTGGTTGGGGGGGTGGAATCATTTCAAGAATAACTCCATAATGCTTTGCTCTGGAACATTAGCTTTGTGTCTTGTCAGGCGCAAACAACCAGACCCATACGGGGGTCGAACTAGCTACTTTATTGTTCTCTGCCTATAATACAGGAATCTCCCAGTCTGGCAACTTTCCTCTGGGAAAGGCCAGATAAACCTCAAAGGCCTTCGGGGCAAGGCCAGACTGGTTTTCATGTGCTCACCTAGTGAGTCTAGACCAGTGGTTCTCAACCTTCCTAATGCCGCAACCCTTTAATACAATTCCTCGTGTTGTGGTGACCCCCAACAGAAAAATTATTTTTGTTGCTACTTATAACTTTTTTTACTACTGGTTCTGTGGGCGTGGCTTATTTTGTGGGCGTGGCTTGGAGGTCATGTGACCAGGTGGGCATGGTTAGCTGGTCATGTGACCGGGTGGCCATGGCTATACGGGACTACTCAGAGGGCTGAAAAAAGTCATTTCTGACAGGTCCTTGCATTTTTGACTGGTCCTCACACTTATGACCATCCTCACATTTATGCCGGTGCAGCATTCTTAACAACCATGTCATTCATTTCACAACTGCACCATGGTGATAAGATAGGGCAAAAACGTAAAATGTGAGGACAGTCATAAGTTCAAGGACTGGTCAAAAGTGCGAGGACCAGTCAAAAATAACTTTTTCAGCTCTCTGAGTAGTCCATGTGCATAAAAGGATACAGCAATAGAGACGGATGAAGGAAGGGAAGGGAAATTAGAGTAGAAGTGAGGGTAAGAGAGGGAGGAAGACAGGAGGAGAAGGAGAAAGGAAGAGGAAGTAGGGAGGAGGAAAAAGAGGGGGGAAGAGAAAGTAAGAAGGAAAGAAAAGAGAGGTGGTAGGTTTGAGGAGAAAGATTGCTGTACAATAAAAAAGATGAAAGGGAAGAAAACCAACCCCAAACAAATATAAAGATATCAAGATAAAGAATGAATTGTTAAACTTTAAAGAATAAATGAGAACAAATATGAATAAATAGCAATAATTAGAAACACACATACAAA
>WNWU01000029.1:13033662-13070953 GCA_012654045.1 Ptyas mucosa
CCTTCCCATTGTCATCTATTTTTATATCCATCCTCACATTGGTTAATTATGTAATTATGTAATACAGTTGTTTAATACAAATTCAACATTTTAATATAAATCAATTAGTTATATAACTATCTTTTTATATATTAATCAATATGAACATGAATATTCCAATTATTTCCATGCAATCCAATTTCTTACAAATCAATTAATTATATTTACCAATAATAATAAACTAAATAATTTCCCCTATATATTCCTCCAAACCACAACTTAACCATTTCTGCTTTCAACACTATACAATTAATAGTATCTCAATTATTACAATTCCCTAGTTAAATAGAGCTTTTTCTTGTGTTTTAAAATCTTGAACTCTCCTCTTTTGCCATTTGCCATGAATTTCCCAGTTTGCACCTACTTTTTTTGATGAGGAAAAAGAAATCTGCCTTTCTAACGTTGCAAGCAAAAGAAAAAGAAAATCTCTCTCTGCCTCATTTTGTCATGTTGCAGCAAATACCCTGCTTTAGTTTCAGTTTCGCTTTTTTAGCATAGCTGGGAGGGGGAGGGAAAATGCTCCAGCAATTTACCTCTTTGCAGCTAGCTAGCAACAGAGCCCCGGTAAAACAGCTGAGAGCAAATCAGCTGAGAGTCGGGAGGCTCTTCAAATCAACTTATGGTAATTAATCTATACTGACGCTGAAAGGGGTTTTTTTCTATTTTTGCAGACAGTGGTCTACTCCTTTGTTTTCTTTTAAAAAGGCATTTTTTTTCGTGACTCGAATATAAGCCAAGGGGGGCTTTTTCAGCCTGAAAAACGTGCTGAAAAACTCGGCTTATATTCGAGTATATACGGTATAACTTTTTCTACTGTCAAGCTTTTTCCTAAGTAGGATCTATAAGAGTTTGAGTTCAAAGCATGAGAGCAAATGTTATTTTGCAATATGTTGTCTTTTGTAACATAGAACTGATACAGTTGCATAACCAACTCTCAATTCTCACAGAGGCTGCTTAGAAATGTATGGGCAACTCTGCGAATCGGAAGTGAAGGAAAATGAAGATGAAGACTGAATCCTACGCACGGCCATCTTTCCCTCTGCTTACCAATATGGACTCCATCTGACTAATACTGGTAGCAACCATTAAGCAAGACTTCTAGGATGAGAGTTTGCATTTTTACTGTCAAAAAGGATTATGATTTTTGAGATGTGGCCATTATGACAGACCTGATATTAACAGAACACCAGATAAGCATTATCAGCAATTGTTAAAATGTACTCGGATGACATGTCTTTGTCAATATTTAATTTTCTGTATAAAACTTATGAATAGTGAAGCGATCTTTTTGTAGACTATCAATGTATGTTACTAAGAAACAAAACTTCAATCAAAAACTTTTCATACAAGAACTGCTTTCCTATAGGGGTTTTTCAATCTATGACATTCAGTCAACAACCATTCCAAGTTATGACACCAAAAGAATGGTAGTTATGACCAGTCATTAGACTTCTGGCTGTCCCAGCAGCCCCACAATCACGATTGCAACTTGGCAATCTATTTGCACTTATAATCAATTGCCAAGCACACGTGATCACCATTTGCAACCTTCTTTGTGCACTTCTCCAGAAAAGTCAAGGAAGCTAGCAGGGAAAGTTTATTTATATAAGACAATTTATATGGCCGCCCACTCACTCTCAGTGATTATGACAAGCATACAAAAATAAAAACCAAAATTGCAAGTTTTAAGTCTCTCCAACTCACATCGTGCCCCTTCCTCCCCCATCCACTCAGGAGCCTGAGTGGCGTAGGAGGCTAATGCCTCTACTAAGGCAACATTTAACATCCAGCTGCCTGCAATTACTGAGAGTTCAATTCTCACCAGGCTCAAGGTCGACTCAGCCTTCCATCCTTTCTAAGGTGGGTAAAATGAGGGCCCGGTTGTGGGGGCAATAAGCTGACTTTGTATAAAATATACAAAAGCATGAAGGCTATTGCTTAATGCATTGTAAGCCGCCCTGAGTCTCCGGAGAAGGGCGGCATATAAACCAAATTTTTTAAAAATCAATAAATCCCACAGGGCAGTGGGTTACCTGCCTGCAAGCCTGGGACTGGCAACTTCCTCCCATGCCCCCCACAGATTTTGATTGTAGGAAGCTGGCAGGAAATTCTCACCTAACTACCCAGATGACAGCAACCAGGACTGCAGGAATTGCTGCTGCTAAGTGGTATGATACAGAACTATTAAGCACAGAACTACTGCAAAAAAGCTGCATAAGCACAACCAGAGCTTTCAATATTAGGGCCATCTTGATTTAGTCAATAACACATTATTACTCCATTTTTATTCCCAGTGGCTAGAACAATTTACTTCAGCTGATCTACTTATACAGGAAGCCCTTGGTCACTTAGCAACCATTCAGTTACATGACTCCCCCAATAAGCTACTTACCTTTTTCTTTCCCTCAACCCACATCCCAACCACACTCATTTTGGGTGCTTGGCAACCAGGCTCACTTTTATAATTTGTAGCATTCCACAGTCACATGACAATCATTTGTGACATTTTTTATTTCTGGCAGAAAATAATCATTGAGGAAAATAGATTCATTTAATGTCCATGGCATTCACTTAATCACCACCACAAAAATGTCAAAAAGATCGGGTCCGATCACATGATGCCTCAACTTGTGACCACAATGATGTATGATTGTAGTTCCAGGCTCAATTATGATCGTAACTCAAGGAGTATCTCTAGCTCCTAAGAAACCTAAGACAAACTTTTCAATAATATATAATTTGGTAAAAAAATCTATACATGTTCAAGTGAAGAAAAAGACAAGTCACATTCTACATAAAAAAATGAATTTATTTCACTTGAAGTTTTTTACAGGGTTCATGAAGTTACACTGGCTGCTGGTGAAACAGTTAAATCTACACAGCAAATATTTGGAGGCAAACTGAACTAGTTTCATCATATACCTGCTACCAGTGTTCAATTCTAAGAAGCTGGGCATGAGGTCTGCAATCTATCACTCAGCTGAAACACCTTTTACAACTTGGTCTCCCAAGTTAAAACACAAAAACAATGAGCAAGAAATGAAAGATAAAACACATTTCAAGAAAGATACAGAGACAGCCAAGCAATGTGCAGATATATAGGCTATCACCATATTATATTCATATCCTAACATCCTAAGATGCCTTATTGGAAAATGATAGAGGGAACAAGTTGCTACAGAGAAACCTAGGAAGAAAGTCTCACTAGAGACAAGAATGAGAACTGATGAACCTGCATTGGATTTATCTACGCCAAGAACTTGATTAGAGAACAAAAGTAACTCCAACTCTTTTATTGGAGGATATCAAAAGTATTTATAAGAGAATCCCCTCTGCAACTTGTACTGCAACAGTTTGAGCATACCTTGTATTGTTGTAGTTGTGGCAACAGATATTCACACTAGCATAACTCAAATTCTTTAGAAGAGAAATGGTCAAAAAAGGCCAATCTGTCAACATTCAACAGCAACCTTTTACATTCTCAGATGAACAGCATTCATAAATGAGCTATTGAATGCACAGTGTGATTTATTTCTTTCAAATATTGTCAATCTTAGGATAGTTAGAAAAGGCAGGAAGAGGACAGTAAGAGAAATAAGAAAAGGGGTCACATGTCTAGGATCCTTGTCCTTCTGGATCCACACTTCCTTCAGGATCTTCATCATTATATATGTTCTCAGCCTACAATAGGAAATGAAACAGAGAAAGAAATATTGATTTGGTGGGCAAAACATAATTCTGAAGGGAATTGTTAATCAATCCAATTGAAGAGAATATAAATTCAAAGTTGAACTGTGGTGTCCTTGGTGCTCTGAGCTTGGTGGCTTCTCTGCAGATTTTCATTACAATTCACCCTGATGTTACCTTGTTTACCCAACAGGGTAACATCAATGTGAATTGTAAGGAAACGTCTGCAAGCAAGCCACCAAGCTCAGGAAGCACCAAGAACTTCACAATTCTTAATTGTGTCACTGACAGTAAGGAGCTTTAGCGTGCAACATTGTTTATGTCTATCATAAGGATTCTATTATTCTTTCCTCAAATACTGGTGATAAATGCCTTTGATTAGCACAAGGCAGGGGTATCAAACTCATGTCACGGGACGTATCAGGACTTTCCCCCCTTCATTAAACCAGATGTGGGCGTAGCCAGCATGTGATGCATCCGGCCCATGGGCCAGGAGTTTGATAGCTCTGGCATAAGGCAATTTTCAACAAGCATGCCCTAGAATGTCACATTCTGTATATACAGACATTGCTGTAATATTCCCAATATTGCTATAAAATTCTATGGTCACCATTGTTCATGCAAGGAATGATTAAAAGATTGCAAACTAACAAAGGTAATGGAACAGTCATGGCATAGGACCTAGTTATCTACGGGACCGTCTACTGCCACAGACGACCTCCCATCGACCCGTGCACTCCCACAAAGAGGGCCTCCTCGGGGTGCTGTCAGCCAAACAATGTAGGCTGGCGACCCCCAGGGGGAGAGCCTTCTTTGTGGGGGCACCTACCCTCTGGAATCAGTTACCCCCCGAGATAAGGAAAATCCCAGACCTTAGTGCCTTCCGTCGTGCCCTGAAAACTTACCTCTTCAAACAAGCCGGGCTAGCTTAAGCAGTATTTTAAATTTTATGGGGATTGGTATTTTTAATTTGAGCCGAAATTTATTATTCTATTTTTAATTGTTCTTATTGTTTATATTATGTTTTTTAATTCCGGCTGTACACCGCCCTGAGTCCTCAGGGAGAAGGGCGGTCTATAAATTTAATATAAATAAATAAATAAAAATCTAAAATTTGCAATTTGGCTTAGCCTTGAAATAATCAGTCAAATACGTACCATCTGCCACACTTGCATTATATTGTCTTCTGATACAGAACAGATTACCCAGGGTTCATTGGGATTCCAGGAGAAATCAGATATCTTTGCAGTGTGACCCCCATGAATGAACTAGTATCAGAATCAAGAGAAAGTGACATAAATACACAACAGCAATGGTGCATACTATCAGAAATAAACTTCATAAAATCCAAGAGACTTGCCCATATAAATGTATTAATACTTACTTCTAAATTAATATACAAGCTTTTAAAAGCAGATTCTAGAATACAGTAAAATACTAGCAGTAAAGTAGCTGGAGTTTTCTATTTTAAATTACATGGACATAGAAAGTCAACATGTGCAAAATTTATAGCAGGAACTGAACTTTTAGGCTTCAGAATAATTCCATTTCTTCTTCAAATCACTCAATTATTGGTGTGGCCCAATGATTTTTCAGAACCTATTCCTCAAAACCAAAATAGTTTATGGTATTCAGAGGAAATCAGAGGACAAACTAAGGCGGACCAGACTGATACAACCTGGAGAAATGTTACCCAATGCGATCACACTTTTGCACACTCAAAAGTAACTATAGGTACATGAACAAGCATCATTGAACCATACACTTTTGTTTATTTTACTACCTTTTACTGTAGTGTACATTTGGAAAGCACATCTCAGGACAAAACAGATCTTAACAGAAGATGGCAAAAGCAAAAAGTTGTTCTGTCAGACCGACTCTGGGCTTTTTGGGTAAAGGATGGAGGGGGGAATCATTTCAAACAGGAAGATGTAACAGACATAGCACTGTAGCAAGATTAAAGTAGGAGGGGTTCTTGGTGCTTTCTGAGCTTGGTTGTTTTCTTGCAGATGTTTCATTACCCAACTAGGTAATATCATCAGTGCTAGTAAGGAGTGGGGTTTGCTTTCAGTTTATATTCTAGTGGCTTACCCTCCAAGTGTTGATAGAGGTGATCTTAAGAGGGTCTTTGGTTGGGCTATTTACTGTTGGCTTGTTTGGCAGTTCCATGACTGGGCTTATTGCTGATCTGGTGTTAATCCTGGAGTAAATCTATGCTGATCTGGGTGCTGATTGTTGGTGGGGAGATATTTTGATCTTTTTGTTCCCTTTTTGGCTTGTTGTCTCTTTTGCACAGTATGTAGATATTGTTTATGTCTATGTGTCTATTGATGGCTAATTTGTCAGCATCTAGAAATTCCCTAGCATTTTTGGATTTGGCTTGATCAGTTTCCCAATTGAAAGTATGGTTAATTGTGAAATTAAAGTTTTCACCATGTCTTCTGACTGCTGGTTGGTGTTCATGGATGCATTCTGCCAGCCTTGTTTGTCCTACTATTGGCTGTTCTAGTCATTACACTGTATGTTTTTTCTTCTGGGGCTGCTGGATCTTTTGGTTTACTTAGGATGTTTTGAAAGGCTTTAGTTGGCTTGTGTGCTACGCTGATTCCATCTGGTTGTAGTAGTCTGTTCTCTGTAGAGTTGTAGTTGTCTGAGATGTTCTTGATATATGTTAGTGTTATTCTTTTTAGGGCTTGTGTTGGTTATGCTGTATTGGGTTGAGTGGTTGGGCTGATTAAACTCAACCACTTACCAGCAGTAAATTGCTTACCAGCAATTCAGGCGGACCATCTTCTGCATCCTCAGGAGATTGTTCTTCTCCAATTTTACTAGAAAAGAAGAAGTTGCATTATATAAAAACCATACCTGATAAAAATTTATATACATGTCATTAGACTAATTTGATGCTCACCTCAAATCCCAGACATTCAGTCGGCGATCAGTACCACTGGAAGCCAAAATAGTTTCATTATGTGGTGACCACTGAACCTGTGGAATAAGATGATGCAAAACACATTGTTGTAGTACAGGCAGTCCTCCCTTAATGACAACTTGGAACAGCTACAGGTAGGTATTTGGCCAAAAAAAGCTTAATGGCGAGTGAACTATTGTGCACTCCCCTTGAGCAAAAAAATGCATTAACCAAATGTTTGCTTTAATTGTAGAACTTTTGAAAGATCTTCTTAAAAACAGCCAACTTGTCAAATGATTAAGAGCAAAGCATTCCTTACCCATTATGTGAATTACCTGAAATATTTCATCTTTATGTGACTCAAAGGAATGCAGCTTTAGTTTCAAGTTTCTCAGATCCCACAATGCAACAGTCTGTCCAGGAAGATCAAAAGAGTTTGACAAATTAAAACATTTACCCTTTATTTCATATATAGTGCAAATCATATGTCCAATATCTCTTCAATACAAAAAAACCCCCCTATTTAATATGCTGATTTAAATAGGAAGACCCCTAAACTGAAACCATGAATTTAAAGGCAAAACACTACACATACAGTAATTCTAATTAGGTACCTTATCGGCTGATCCTGTAGCCAGGATGAATTCGCTGTAAGGATTGAAAGACAGGCAGTTAACTTCAGCAGTGTGAGCATCCACAGAATGGCTTGGTTTGGAAGTGTTGTTTGAACGGGTGTCCCAGCTTAAAAAAAAAAGAAAAAAGAAAATTCAGTTTGAGAAACTGTTCTCATAGGCTAGTTAATCACACATCATTGTAAGTGTGATTAACAAAACCCTCTTCTCTTTATAAAAAAAATAAACCCGAAATTCAGTTTGAGATAAAGGATACTGCTTTGCTTACATCATGAGTTTCTGATCATCAGCAACGGATCCAAAAAGAGATTCATGGAGCAAATGCCAGGAAACATCCTCCACCACAGCTGTATGACCAGTGAAGATAGTTTTAGCATCCACCACTTTCCCTTCCTTTGGAACAGCACTTATATCCCACAAGCAAATAGTCTTAAACAAGGAGAGAAAGTGTTTTGTTAGGATAATTTACCTGGCAATTATTACACGTAATGGGATGTGCTAAGCATATAACTACTCACATGATCGTCAGACGCACTAAGCAAATGTCCACTAAGATTTGGATTCCAAGACAGACCATAACCTTCTTTTTGATGCCCCCGAAGACGTAGATCTGGATTGCACTCCCCAGAAGGATCTACAAAGCAAGCAGTGGCTGAGCAAAAGTACAAATGTAATAAAATAATAATCACTGCTTCTCATTTTTAAAAAACATTTAACACAAATAGCAAGCATGTAACTATTGTGAAGTGTTAATTTTGCTTCAAGCTGGAATTAAAGCTAAGAAAGCTTGACTATCTAGTTGAACCACATAATTAAACTGATACTCAAAATCTTTCCCTATCATATACTTTTTCTACTTGCCTAAATGCATAAATGTTATTTTCAAATAGTGATTATTTGGCATATTATAACATTCTTAAGATTATATTTCCAAACAGGAGATGAAAGACATGGAAATCGGCAAAAACCTGGTTTAGATGGATGTTTGGTATAATCAAATACAAGAACATCACTCGATGGAGTTTTTGTGGCAATAATGCAAGGATTCTGAGGCATGTAACGGGCTCTATTCACTTCTCCTTCATGGTTGATCTTTATTTCAATTTCAATTTTTCCACTAACAGATCCAAAGCCGCCAAATTCTGGAAATAAAGATAAGGTTTATAAATTCTACTTTGTTGCTCATCAGAGGATATGAATTGAGAACAGAAATATAAAATATAAAAGCTAATGCAATAATGCAATAAAGCAGCCTAAAACACTATTGCTGATTACTAAACTGTGCTCAAGCAAATGTGACATTAAAAGCTTTCCTTCAATTTATCAAAAAAAAAAAAAATCAAAATGCTGACATTTCATATTTATAGTGTTACAATAGTAATATTTTCTATCAGCTCATTATCAATGTTCATTATGCACCTAATGCATACATAACTGAATGATTTTAAACCCCTTGGTCAGTAAAACCAAAACAAGAAATCAGGTACTGCCAAAAAGTACACAAAAGATGGAATTACACAAGTAATGTTTTAAACAATAGGTCTAAAGCCACAACGAAAAGCTTAATTTTTCTCTTACCTCCCTTTTCACTATCATAATGCGAGGCATCAAACTGGGCATCATCATTGGGGAGCTGAACGCTGGCTATTACAAGGTGATTTTGCTCATCAGATGTATGGGTCCCAAGAACTAGCCGGTGAATACTGAAATCTTTGCCTTCGGGTCTGTAATATTAAAAATGAGATTGGGTTGAACTTAAAAGTTTACCCGGGTTCCTTCCGGGTAGCAGACAAATATGGTGGCTCCATATTGATCGCCGAGGACGAGGGGGCGATGTTAGGCTCTTTCGGAGGTGTTGGGGGACCAGCTGACCATCTTGCAACCCCCACCCAGCAAGATGAAGTGTAGCCGGCTCGAATCGAGCCGCAGATGGAGCCAGAAGATCATTAAGCCGCCGTGGAGGTTGTTAGGGATGTGTGGCAAGCGGCAGGCAGCGGCGAGCGCTAAGACCGGGGCCTGGCTGTCACGAGCCGAACGGCTGCTAAGCTAACACGGTTGAAGCAACGATCGGAAATGTTGCTATGGCGGTGGCAGCGGCAGCGGAGACCGCGGTGATGGTGCCTGGGCTGCAGAAAATCTAATCTGCTGCAGGCTGGGCGCCGTGGGCGGCGAAGCAGGGGCGGTGGCCATGGCTACAGGGGCGGAGCTGGCTGCCATGACACTCACAACAATGATGACGACAACAATAACAACAGCAACATCGGGAGACTAGGCTGCCCTCTTCGTGATGATAGAGAGAGCTTTGCTGCAAACGACTACTTCCCCCTCATTATAATAGGAAGGGGCCTGGACAACTCCCCCTTAAATATTAAAGGAGAGGTTTCAACATAATTACCTGAATGGCCCTGTCTAAAAGAGCATGATGGTGATGGGGGCTGAAAAATGAGGACATAATTCTTTTGATCTTCCCCTCAACCATTCCCCCCCCCCCCCTTACTAGACCTAGACCTAGTTTGGGCCATTCAGCAAAACCTTGCAGCTGCTTGATCAATTTACAGCCTTCATTTTAAACATTTTTAAACATTTTCCTCCCAACTATCCTGATTGTCCTGGCTATCCTGATTATTCGATCTCATCTCTTCTGCCTGGATGCTCCACCTTACTTTTCCACCTTACCTTCAGATTTGCTTGTATCAAAAAGGGAGGAAGCACAGACATCGAGAGTCTTGAACGATTTATCTATACATCTATTCACTTGGATGGGATGGACCATCTCCTCTACTGTTTTTGAAACTGTAGACTGGTCACTATGAGAAGGCAGTCATTAAGACTCTTATCCCCCTTTTGGACCAACTTATTTAATCACATGACTTCCCATCACCATGAAAGGGTGATGGTATTCCGATGTTATAGTATACCGGCTTCCTTGTACAACTATCCACCTTACCTTTTTGCTTTAACCATCTATTTTAAACCATCTTTAACACCTTTAAGAAGAAAATTAGCCTTTCATCACTTCCAATTCCATCTCTCCTCTAATGTATTCAAAAACAGAACTCCTCACACTGCGAGATTCCCCCCTCTCGCAGGTTTGGCCCTCCCAATTATCTAGGGCCGCCCTCAAGGACGGGTTTTGGAACCCCGAGAGGTGGTATGCTAAGAACTGGAAGCTTTGGGGTTTTTTAGATAGTTTTTCAAACTCTATTCTAAAAAGATCTGGGAGGAGGGTGGTTTCTAATGTAAATAAGGAGGCTGGCGGACCTCCCGGGAGGGGGGTGGGTTGTGTGGGTTCAGGGGTTAATCTTCAAGGGACGGGGTCTAGTCCGGCTAAGGAGCACGACGGAGGTGATACGAAATCCGGAGTCAAGGAGGGGGTTAGAGCTTATACTATCGGTAGACATTACATCAGTACTATAGGTGGGAGGGGCAGATATGGCGGGAGTAGGGGGCCATATCAAGTGAAGGGAGTACGCGCTCGCTGTCTTCAAGCGGTGGCATGCTCCGGACCCCAATGCTCTGCTCGTTCCCCAGGTTGCACAGACCCTCAGGCCCTGGACCTTCGGCTGATGCTATGCAACGCCAGGTCTGTGGTAAACAAAGCCCCCCTCATTTGTGATCTTGTTCAAGAGGGGGGAGCGGACCTGGCAGGTATTACGGAGACCTGGCTGGGCCAGGAGGGAGGGGTTTCTCTCATAGAGATGTGCCCACCTGGTTTCCGAGCATTTCATCAGCCAAGGTCACAGGGGAGGGGTGGGGGGGTGGCAGTTATCATTAGAGAAGGTCTTGGCCCGAAGGAGGCCACTGTTCCTCAGACGGTCGGATGTGAGTCCCTCCTTGTGAAGTGGGGTCATGGGGTACAGATGGGCTTGCTAGTTACGTACCTGGCTCCCTGCTACGTGGCGGCAGCCCTGCCTGAGCTATTCAACGTTATAGCCGCGGTGGCGGTTGATATCCCTAGGCTTATAGTCATGGGAGATTTCAACCTGCCATCCGTCGGTGAGGCGTCTGAGGTGGCTCAGGAGTTCATGGCTTCCATGACGGCCATGGACCTGACCCAGTTAGTTCATGGCCCTACTCACACGGAGGGAAACACGCTGGACCTGGTTTTTGTCTCTGGTCAGTGGTTGAGTGATCTTGAGATAGGGGATATAGTGATTGAGCCCTTGTCATGGTTGGATCACTCCCTCCTTCACTTTGACCTTCGAACCACCACACCCCGCTGCAGGGAGGCAGAACCGATAAGGTGGTTTTGCCCCAAGCGCCTGATGGACCCAGATAGGTTCCAGAAGGAGCTTGGGCCATTTCCTGAGGCTCTGGCACATGGCTCGATCGAAGACCTGGTGGCCGCCTGGGATAGGGAGGCTGCCGGGGCCTTGAATCGAGTCGTGCCTTTGCGGCCTCTGACTCGACGCCGATCTCGCCTGGCTCCTTGGTACACTGAGGAGCTGAGGGAGATGAAGCGTCGGAAAAGACGCCTGGAGAGCAGTTGGAGAGCCAGCCGATCTGAATCTGACCGAACACTGGTAAGATCTCATATTAAGACTTACCTAGTGGCGATAAAAGCGGCAAAACATAACTATTTTTCCACTCTTATTGCATCATCAGATAACCGCCCGGCCGCCTTGTTTAGGGTGACCCGCTCCCTGCTCCTTCAGGAAGCGCGGGAAGACCCCTTGGAGGGTAGAGCCGAGGATTTTGTTCAATATCTGTATGATAAAATCGCTCAGATTCGGGAACACCTGGACTCTGACATAGTAGATTCAGGGGAAAGGACGGAGGCAGGTCTTGAGAATACCACCTGGGAAGAGTTTGATTCTGTGACTCCCGAATATGTGGACAGGATACTGGGGAGGCTGAATGCTACCACATGTTTATTGGACCCGTGTCCCTCCTGGTTGGTGCTGGCCTCTCGGGAGGTTACACGAGGCTGGCTCCAGGGGATTATAAATGCTTCTCTGAGTGAGGGTGTCTTTCCTGCTGCCTTGAAAGAGGCAGTGGTGAGACCTCTCCTCAAGAAGCCTTCCCTGGACCCGGCAATATTGGCTAATTACCGTCCAGTCTCCAACCTTCGCTTCGTTGCAAAGGTTGTTGTGTGGTAGCACAACAGCTTCCTCAGTACCTGGATGAATCATCTTATCTGGATCCGTTCCAGTCGGGCTTCAGGCCTGGACACAGCACGGAAACGGCATTGGTTGCATTGGTTGATGATCTCTGGAGGGCTCGGGACAAGGGTTGTTCCTCTGCCCTGGTCCTATTAGATCTCTCAGCGGCTTTTGATACCATCAACCATGGTATCATGCTGCACCGGCTGGAAGAGTTGGGAGTGAGGGGCACCGTGTTGCGATGGTTCTCCTCCTTTCTCTCTGACCGGTCGCAGTCTGTGTTGGCAGGGGGGCAGAGATCGACCCCGAGGCCCCTTATATGTGGGGTACCACAGGGATCGGTTCTCTCGCCCCTTCTGTTCAACATTTATGTGAAGCCACTGGGTGAGATCATCCGTGGTTTCGGGGTGAAGTACCACCAGTACGCTGATGACACCCAGCTGTACATCTCCACGCCAGACCACCCCAATGATGCCCTTGAAGTGATGTCCCGGTGCCTGGAGGCTGTACGGATCTGGATGGGGAGGAACAGACTCAGGCTCAACCCATCCAAGACCGAGTGGCTGTGGTTTCCGACATCCCGATATAGTCAGTTGGTGCCAACGCTGACTATTGGAGGCGAGTCATTGGCCCCCACGGAGAGGGCTCGAAACTTAGGCGTCCTTCTGGACTCACAGCTATCTTTAGAAGAACACCTGACGGCTGTGGCCAGAAGGGCTTTTTATCAGGTTCGCCTGATACGCCAGTTGCGCCCCTTTCTAAATCGGGACTCATTAAACACGGTCACTCATGCCCTCGTCACTTCCCGCCTGGACTACTGCAATGCTCTCTACATGGGGCTCCCCTTGAAGAGCACCCAGAGGCTCCAGTTGGTCCAGAATGCAGCCGCGCGGGTAGTTATGGGAGCGATGTGGCGCTCCCATGTGACACCCCTCCTGCGCGAGCTGCACTGGCTTCCTGTGTTCTTCCAGGTGCACTTCAAGGTTTTGGTTACCACCTTTAGAACGCTCCATGGCTTAGGACCGGGGTATCTTCGAGACCGCCTTCTGCCACCAGTACCCTCTCACCGACCAGTACGCTCCCATAGAGAGGGGCTTCTCAGGGTGCCGTCGGTCAAACAGTGTCGACTGACGGCCCCCAGGGGGAGAGCCTTCTCTGTGGGGGCACCCACCATGTGGAACAAGCTCCCCCCGGAGATACGGACAATCCCAGATCTCCGCGCTTTCCGCCGTGCCAAGACGTTTCTATTCCAGCAGGCTGGCCTGGACTAACCTCTTCTAAAATTGCTCTTATATTCTTAAATCTTAATCTCATAAATTTAGAGTTTTAATTTTAGGTTTAAGACCAAATTATTTAATTGTATTTTAATCAATTCTTTAAAATATTTGTATTATATGTATTTTATCATTTGTCTGTACACCGCCCTGAGTCCCCCGGGAGTAGAGCGGTATATAAATATAATATAATAATAATATAATAATAATAATAAAAAAGACAAAAAAGGCTAGGCTAATTAAATAGGGTCAGTGAACACTACAAAGAAAAAGCATTCTCTGAGCGCACCCATAGGCAATGAGAATATTTTGCTAAGAAAAGCAAGAAAGAGACAAAAGCTCTGGCTATTTCGTACATTTTCAAAAACAAGGCACTTATTTTGGGGCGGGGGTGGTGGGGAGAGGAGAGACCAGCCAGATTTCTTCTACTACAGGTCAATCCTGTATGGCTCCACTGGGTAGAAAAAACAAAAAGGAATCTGCTAGCAAAAAAATCTGTTTGCAAAATTCTCTTGGACCCAAGTACCATTCCACACAGGAAAGAGCTGTGTAATAGAATACCATCCGACTCAGAGAAGGCCAAGGCATTACAGAAAAGGTATGTGAGAAATAAATTCAAGCAACCTTGATTCACCTTAGCATTAAGGTGAATTAGAGAGGGGCTTTGATAGCTTCCTGGTACAACATTCTAATTATATAAAAGTCTGTCCCAAGACTCCACCTAATTCCTGTTTCTTGGCTATGCCTACCTTGAAAATTATTTTCCCAGGACTGAGTTATTTTTTCTGCAACAGCTATATTTTAGATTTTGTTTTTGCCAAACACAACTCATCCATAATGGCTTAGCAAAACTTTTGGAACAAGATTTATTCTGATTTAAAATAAGTTTTACTTTTTGTGCTCACCCCATTTGTTATATGTTAATAAACAGTTGCAAAAGAAAATTAAAAATATGGGGAGGACTATTGTGTGCATTTAAGTCTTACCTTTAATAGAACTCAATTCCATTCTATAGAACTTAATGCACTGTGTATGAGTATCTGGGAAGGAGGACTAGAAAACTAAATGCATTTATAATTTTATGCTAAGGGAAGGAGAGCAAGCAAGCAGGCTGCAAGAAATACACGCAGGCAAAGATTATTGGCACCTAGAGTTAATAACAGCAAGGTCTTTAAGTTAAATTTAAGTTATATGACACTTATAGCTATTCTTCCAGCATGTTTACTCAGAAGTTTCACTGTGTTCAATATTTATACATGCTTAAACTGTAATTAGAAAATTACCTGGTTACATCAGGAAGCCACTGAGCAGTCAAGCTGGGCCATTCTAAGGCATGTGTCATTACAAGGTCGTAAAGAAAGGGAGTATTCTTTTTCCATATTTTATATTCTTCATTGATCACTCGTTCTTCCACTGCATCATCAAAGGCAGCTAAAATATAACATCAATGCAATACAATTAATTTTATAGTAGCATGAAAACAAATTATTAGTAAAGCAATATTCAGAATACGAGATAGAAGGGAAAAGGTACTTTTTATATATACGTCACCAAAGTATTTATGTACACTCACAACCTTATCAGGAAACGCACAAAATCTAGTAATTAAACATGCAATACCAATACGCATAGGAGCACTTATTATCCACAATATCAATATTAAAGTTTCAAGACTTTTTCACAAGACAGAACACAACAGGAGGGGGATCAAATTGTCATTTTTCTTTAAGGCTCCAAAAGAAAAGCCGATTCTGGCGTGCAGTACAACAAAGAGCTCCCTCCAGGCTTAGGCCTTCTCCTCGGCTATCAAGCGGCAATGCTTCCCAGTCCGCTTCGTCTCAAGGAAAGCAACCAAACCGCGCGGAAGAGCGAGGCCTGTTCACGGGGCTTCCCGCTGCCAGAGCATCCGAGGGGAGCCGAGCGGGCTGCGCTGGGCCAACAATGGCAAGGACTCCCCCCCAGGGGCAACGGGGCTGCGCCGCCCAGAAAGGCCGAGGCGGAGGGAGGCCCAGCGCCCGGAAAGAACCGCCTCGTCCCTTCCGCCCCACGGTCGGCGCCGAGGCAGCCGCGGCACCAGCGTTGTTGCCCCGGAGGACGGCGACGCGACTGGCGCGACAGCTCAGGCCGGCGGAGGTTAAACTGCCGGGGAAATGGGGGGGGGAGGAGGACGACAGCGCCAACCGCCCTGCCAGGAAACTGGGAAACCATCGGGGAGCCCACCCTCCCGCCCCGGGATTCCCGCCGTCCCCTACCTGAACCATCGGGCAGCCCGGCCCGCCTCATCCCGGCGCACTCGCTGCCGCCGCCGCCGCCGAGGGACCCAGAAGCGCGGACTTGCCGCCGCGGGGGAAGAGTCGGAACGGGCGGGCCCAGCGCGCGCGGCGCACCCTATTGGGTGGCGTCGGGGATAGGGGGCGGGGCCAGACCGACGGGCGCCGGGATTGGATGAGAGGCTCTCCGCCAGGGCGGGAAGGGAGTGCGGGAGCGGGGCCTGTTCCGGCGGAGCCTTCCTCTCGGGAGTGCACGGCTCGCCTACCTTCCTTATCCGCCATGATGGCGACTTGTCGAAGCCGCGCGTGTGGCGTCGCGGCTCCCGGTTTCCGACGGCTGGCTGGCTGGGCACGCCTCCACCGTTTGGCGAGGCCGCCGCCGGTTCCTTCGCCTCCCCCCCCCCCGTTCGCCCGTCGCCTCAGAACCGCAGCCGCGCGCGACGCGTTCGCGCCAACGGCAGCCAATCGCAGACTCTCACCGCCGCGGCCTCCTCCGCGAATCACGAGAGCGGGAATGGCGGGAGGGGGCGGGGCAGGAAAGGCCACACGCGCGCGCGAGCTCCCTGCCGCTCCCTCCTCCTCCTCCCCCCCTCCCTCCGCGTCAGCCGCCATTTTCGACTGAGGTCGCGTCTCGGGGGGGTTGTCCGGGCTGGGCTGCTCCGGGAAAGGATCCCCCTCCCTTTGGTCGCCTGTCCTTCTCTCCTTTGCTCAGAGGAGGGGGGGGGCTTTCCCCCCTTTCGGGATAGCCGGCCAAGCAGAAATCCGGCCGGTGAGGCTGCTTTGGCGGAGGGCCAGGGTTTCCGGAGGAGGTCGGATCTGCTGGGACTTGGATGAGTTTGGAAAACCGGCCGTCCAGCGCCCTGGATCGAGGGGCCTCCGGTCTCCCGCCTTGCTCTCCCGGGGGCAGCAGAGCAGCCCGGCCCATGGCGGACGACGGGCGGGACTACGGCTTGACCGAAGCGCAGCAAGTGGTCAAGGCCAAATACCCCGCCATCCAGAAGAAATACGAATGTGAGTTTTTCCCGGCGGGTTTCCCTGCCCGTGGGCGAAGGCGGGAGCTGCGGGGAAAGTCCGGCCTTCGGAAGAACCGGCGTCCGCCTTGGGGGACCCAAAAGGGGACTGACTCTTCCTGCGTTTATGGCAAACGAGATCCAGACAGTAAAACGACCTTTGCCTCCTTTTAATTCTTTTTACTTTGTTTTCCATTAGTCTTTGCTCAACTACAGTTTTTAGCGTTGCTAAAACAATAGGTTTCTATTTCCCAAGCTGGGAAAATATTGCTGAAATTTTGAATTTGAGATGATTACTTTTTCATTAGCAAATCAAAATCCTTGAGTTTGAGGCCTTATTGTGGTTTCTGTGGATTTCACTTTGACTCTTAATTGATTTTATATATTCTTTTTAAACCACATTTAGATCTGGATCATACGGCTGATGTGCAGTGAGTATTTTCATCTAAGCATATACTCTAATGAAGGGGAAAGGCTAAGTTATGCAATGCCCGTTCTTTCTCTGGTCTTCAGGAAAGAGTTTTTTCATGTCATAATAGTAACTCTAATCTTATTGGACTCTGAATATGTTAGACCAGCGTTTTAAATCTGTCTACAAAGTATTGTACCATCTTAGGCTACTCATTCATCTTGCTGCATACATTGTCCAAGTTCCCGTGTTATATTAAACTATAAAATTTTATCTTGGTATGATGTGCTTAATTGGATTTAATTAATTTAAGGGACTCTTAATTTGATTCCATTACATTTATTCTATTATACTTTAGCAAATTTGTGAGTGGGTTGTTAGGAGTTAGGAAATAATGGCTTACAGAAATTATGCTTGTGGAAGGCAACTCAACTGATAATCGTTCTCCAGACTGGAAGCTTCTCCAGTCCCCAATTCTATATGTAAAGGGGAGAAACCAAATATGGACTTCCTATCTGCAAAACAGGATTTATGTCCCTAAAATACACATCTTCCCCAAAAGCTTCTAGCTTAAATCCAATGTATGGGTTTGTACCTGTTGGAAGATTACATCTGCAGACTGGGAAGAAGAGTGGGTGGGGACAAAGATTTTTTTTAAAGAGCAAGTTATTGTAGAGGTCGTTGTTGAGCACATTGAATACAAGCTACAGAATTAAAAAGGCTATATATCTCAAAATATAAAACATTTACTATTTATCCTGTGAGTCAACTGAATTGTCCTTTCCGATACTCTGGTCTTCAGATTTCTCATCTGTATATTTTATTCTGATGCTAGGATCACCCTACCAAGCAGAATTAATTCTGATCAACTTGTAGGTTGCATGCCTGGGGTGATACCTTGGAAGAGGCGTTTGAACAATGTGCTATGGCCATGTTTGGGTATATGACAGACACGGAGACTGTTGAACCTCTTGGCACAGTAGAAGTGGAAGCAGAAGGTAAGAAAGCATTTTTGGAGCCTGGCTGTTCTAACTCGGCATTCCCCGGAAGTTTTTTCCCACAACAGCCATGGACAGGAACAACTTTTAAGAAGACTGCCTTCAATTATATGAGCGTTTTTAAAGGGCAAAATATTAGATGAAGATCTGTCAGTCAACCAGCCCAGAAGAAAAAAAAAAGACTCCAGCATCTCTCCACCAGTAATCAGCAACCAGATCAGCATAGATTAAATATTTAAGGAAGTAAAAGTGAGGTTTTGGCTTTCTTAAGAGTATATCTATGTATGCATAATTATTGGGCAGCTATTAATGTGCAGAATTACCATGCAACAAAATGAAAATTTGCCCATCTCGTTTATTTGCATCTGTTAAAGTGAGAAAAATAACTCAAAATGTACAAATAAACATTTCTGACATTTCAAAAAAAATATCAGCCACCCTTCTTTACAATAATAGTCATGAGCCTTCCATTCATGGAATCAGTTTCTTGACCTGTTGACAGTCAACTTTTTGTGCAGCAGGAACCACAGCCTCCCAGACACAGTTCAGAGAGATGTTCTGTTTTCCTTCACCCATTAATCTCCCATAGAAGAAGAGCCCACAAGTTCTCAATTGGGTCAGGTGAGAGAGGAGGTCATGTCATTATTCTTTCATCTTTAAGGCCTTTTACTGTGGAGTACTTCTATGCATTCTGTGGAGCATTGCCCTGCATAAAAATGGTCGTCTTGAAAGATGCAGACTTTTTCCTGTACCGCTGCTTGAAGAAAGTGTCTTCTAAAAACTGACAGTAGGTTTGGAGGTTGATTTTGAGTCCATCTTCAACCCAAAAGGATTCAACTAGCTCATCTTTCATAATACCAGCCCATACTAGCACCCCACCTCACCTTGCTGGCATCTTGAGTCAAAATGGAGCTCTGTGTCAGTTACTGATTCAGCCCCGGGCCCACCCATCTGGTCCATCAAGAGTCACTCTCCTCTCATCAGTCCATAAAACCTTTGAAAAACCTGTCTTCCGATATTTCTTGGCCCAGGCTTGCTGTTCAACCTTATGTGTCTTGTTCAGTGGTGGCCGGGTTTCAGCCTCCCTTACCTCGGCCATGTCTCTGGGCACTGAACACCTTGTACTTCTGGGCACTCCAGGTAGGTTGCAGTTCTGGAATATGACAGCACTAGAGGATAATGGGTTCCTGGTAGCTTCACGTTTGATTCTTCTCAAATCTTTGGCAATTAAGGTGTGTCTTTTTTTCTCGACACGTTTCTTGTGACCCTGTTGACTATTTGCCACAAAACATTTGATGGTTCTGTGATCACGCCCCAATATCTTAGCAATTTCAAGAATGCTGCATCCCTCTGAAAGACTTTTTACAATTTTTGATTTTTCAGAGTCGGTTAAATCTCTTTTTTGGCCCATTTTGTCTGAGGAAAAGAAGCTGCCTAATAATTGTGCACACCTTGATATAGGGTATTGATCTCCTTAGGGCATACCCTCCCTCATTACACAAAACACATCACCTGATACGCTTATAGCCAATAAACATTCAAGTTTATATAGCTTGGAGGTGAAAAATATGCATAAAAATTTGGTCAAAATACACACTTGCTAATAATTGTGCACATGGTGTAAAATAGTTCGTCAAAGTTTTTAAAGACTTGTAAGCATAATTGTTGATTCCTGCAGGTAGTCAGAACATTTAACTTTCTTTGCATTCGGTCCAGGACAATAAGCAGAAGAAATAATGTTTTAGCATAGTTAAGAATGTGCAAGAAAATAATGAGCACTCCCAGCATGGTTCACACAAAGATCTCCTTTCATATCCTTTGCCCAACCTGTTTAGGGCGAGAATTAGATGTGTTTGGGCAGGGAGGAGGAATTCTGCTTTGAAAATCCACCTGAGGTTTCTAATATATTTTTCCATAGGACATGACATGCTCTCTCTTCTCTTTCATTTCCTTGATGAGTGGCTCTATAAATTCAGTGCTGAGGAGTATTTCATACCCAGAGTGAGTATTTACTATTTTTCTTCTTAAGAAATAGGAATATTTTATATACTGGCTCTTTGCAATGATCTTGTTGACCTATTGAATTCATCTTTCTTATGACACTGAGGTAGAATCAAGACTGCAACTAGTCAATGAGAAAATCTAAAGAGGAGCAGGAATGTATTTTGTTAAGGTCCCATTAGTTGCATTCTTCTTGTGAATCAGATTTTTATAGCATCTATTTAGATTATATGAGCTGTTCAAAATGCTGGAGCAGACTAGAATATCAATTTGTAGGCTCTAAGAAGTTACTGCTTCAGGTGCACCTTGATGTATGTAGAAAGTGGGGAATCATTCCATTTGGATTAAGAATCCTGGTATTTGGAGATGCTACTGGAACTGAGTGAAGCCTGTGAAGGTGTATAGATTTCGTACTAAGATTAAATTCCTTCCTGTTTATAGGAAGTGAAAGTGCTTCATATTGACCAAATACATTTCAGGATACGATCTATTGGGTAAGTGAAATTATCCAGTTTAAAATAGAAGAGTTGAAGTTCTAAAATTTAAAGACTTTGTGGCTTTCATTGGAAGATTCTGCAGAGTCCACAAGACTACTAAGTATCATCTCTCTGCCAGGTTGCTTGTTCACCGTGATTTTTCATGAACTTTTGGGAAAGAAAATGCACACCATTGGGATCAAATTTGTCTGCCTTTTCATCTGGGTTCCCCCACTTTTCTGGGTTGGTGACTGGGGGGAGAAGAGGGGATGGTTTTGTGTGAGGGCAGACACACATGCTTGCACAGATTGTCGTACAAGTGGGATTGCGAGTGTATGTGCCGGCCCGCCACTCACATGGACCGGTTGCAAATAGGCCTCAGCCCAGTAGTGGGCTGCAGCCCACAGGTTGGGGACCCCTGCTTTAAATGATCTAGGAGGCTTCCCCCTCCTTTGGTGATGGCTTTTTAAAAAATGCTTTACTTTGGTAATCTACTGATTGCTTTCTTTTATTTTCAAGGTGGGGAGAAGAGTTCTCTTTGCAGAAGCATCCGCAGGTATGCTTTAACGTAGTTATTGTGGACTAGTGAATCAGAGTCAAATCTGGCTTGGTTGAGCATCCTTCTGCGTTGCAGGGAAACAAACCTTGCATTCCTTGGTCAAAGGCTTATAACTTATATCCTCCACATAAAGTTCATTCTAACCTTTCAGCTAAAAGGGAACTGACACAAATAATTGTGAATAGATTCCCCTGAAAACGCAACTTGGAAAAAAGCAAGCTCTAATGTGGTTGGGTTCACACATTACCCTAATTTAGGGGTCTGCAACATTAAACAAAGAGCCATTTGGACCCGTTTTCCCACAGGAAAAAAAAAACAATGGGAGCCACAAAACCTGGGTGGGCATGGCCAACTCCACTTCACTCACTCCTACCCAGTCACATGACCTCCTAGCCACACCTACCCAGCCAGTCATTAGGGCAGATAATTCACTGGGAACCACAAAACCCTTCCCTCCCCCTCTGTATATCTCTCTCTGTATCTCTGTGTGTCTTTCTATGTCTCCCTCTATCTCACCCCTCTCTCCCCTCTCTGTATCTCTCCCCCTCTCCGTCTCTATCTTCCCCTCTCTGTCTATGTCTCTCTCTCCCCTTCTCTCTCCCCCTCTCTGTATCTCTTTCCCTCTCTCTTCCCCTCTATCTCTGTGTGTTTCTCTGTTCCTCTCTCCCCCCTCTGTATCTCTGTGTCGCTTCTCACACTCTCAGAAAGCCCAGTGAGCTCTCCTTGGGGCTCTTCACTACTCCTTTTCTTTCTTCTTGGCAACTTTTTGGAAATCCGGGCTGGCTGAGGAACAAGCGCAAGCTGAAGTAGAGGTTTCCCTTCGGGCAACCCTCCCCCCCTCCTTCTCTGGCCAGCTCTGACCCCCTGGCCAGCTATGGCAAAGCCAGGAGGGTGCACATGAGCGGGGAGACCCTCAAGCGAGCGGCCATCCGTCCCATGTGCGCCTTTGCTGCAATTTGGGCGAACCCAGCCGCTTGGTTGAGGAGGGTCTCCCTGCTGGTGCGCACCCTCCTGGCCCCATTACAGTGGGCCAGGGGGTCACAAGAGGAGAAGAAGGGGTGGGGAGAGAGATACAGACATAATGAGAGATATACACAGAGAGAGAGAGATACAGAAAGGGGAGGAAGCCACCTGAGGGGTGAGTGTCTTTGCCGAGGCCGCTCTGGCTTTTTCTGAGCCTGACCTGGGGTGGGCATGCAAGGTTCGGCAGGGCCACCCTCCTTTTACCACTGCCCTGAGCTTAAAGCCATGGCTGGGCACTGAAGGCCTGTCCCCCTTTCTGTCATCCCATTCCCACCCCATCAGTCCTTGTGTTAGCGAGGCCGGCGTTAGTTGTGGCTGGGTCGGGCTAGTGTCTCAGCGGAGAGTAGGTTACGCGCCTCTCCAAGCAACTGAGGCACGGCCAGCACCAACAAGGGCTGGAAGAAGCTCAGCAATAGTGAGGTGCCGGAGAATCAGCCCCAGCCGCTCGCCTTTACCTTCTCAGGCCAGGTGAGGAGTGACTGGGAGGGGAGGGCGAGGAGAGGAGCCAGCAGTGATGGGACAGGGAGCCGTAGCAGAGGGCCCAAAGCCGCATGCGGCTCTGGAGTCGCGGGTTGCCGACACCCACCCTAAGTCAGCTCATTTAACCATGATTTACTGAATGAGCCATACTTGTTTAGGTCCACATAACCACAGTTAAATGACCCATGCCTTTACAAGCCTCAACAATTAACAGTATGACTTAGCATGATTTATATACTCAGAACTGCATTTATTTTCATCTTGACTAGAAGGAGCCAAGTGAGTGTACACTCACTGCCTCCAGTTTGGCTACGTTCTTCCCTTGTTAGCTGTTCTGAGTCTGATCCAATGCAAAGGGATGCTGTTGCTCAAATAGTCACATCTGATTTCTGAACTCTGCTCTTGACAAGGATGTTTGAATTCTGCCCGAATAAGCCATGGTTAAACATGGTTTGTTAAATTAACAAGTTATTTACTGATTTCCCCTTGCTTATTCATCTCAGGGGACAGAAGTCAAAGCAATCACGTATTCAGCCATGCAGGTCCTGGAAGAAGGAAAACCAGAAGTTTTTGTCATAATCGATATTTAAACAAAGGTCATTCTGCTTGATGATTCCTCTGCATCCGGCCCTTGGAGCAACAGGAATTGTTTTCAGAAGCCAGTCAGCCCAGAAACCCAAAAGCCAGGAGAAAGAAGCTCTAGGTGCAAGATAACTGGCAGTGAAAGCCAGAGATGAAATTGTTAGCTGTTTCATGACAAGCTCCTTGATGGAAATGAACTAGGATTAATTATTTTCTTGTGTTAATTTTGCTATTTCCTCCACTTTCCCCATGGGGAATATGTTGTTGAATATCCATTTGCTTTTGGCACTGATTGCAGCCATTCACTTACACTGAGTTTCTCCCCCCTCCCCCCCTCCATGTAGCCATAAGGAACATTGGAAGATGTGGTCCTCATGCAGCCCTCCTCCAGTCACGCTCTCCATGATCAGGTGGCTGTGAAAGTACAGCTTTCATCTTCTGCTCTCCTTGATAAATTCTTTCCTAGCCTCCATGACTGCTTCCAGCTGTGTGGGGAGATAGCATTAGCACTGGTGCAATTATGGTTTGCATGGATGAGAAGTTATAAAGAGGATCTGCTATTCACACTGTTGCAGATCTTATGGCATGGTTAAAACAAGTAGTCCACAGATATTGAAGAGAAAACACAAGTTGTGTCATACAGATAGTTCTTGATTTACGACAGTTCATTTTATGGGCTCAGAAAAAGTGACTTTGCAGTTAGGACCATTAGTCCATGGTCATGTGATTGCGTGATTGAGATTTCTCATCTTTCCAGCCAGTTTCTGGCAAGCAGTGTCAGTTGTGGAAGCTGGATCTCTTTATCAACTGCAGTGGTCGTTAAGTTGGGTCCAATTACTTGATGACTTGCTTTACAACCACATTAACCTACGACAGAAATTCCAACCCCAGTTGTGATTATCAGTCAAGGACTACCACTCAAATGTCTAAACCAAAATCAGAGCTATATCTTCTTATAAAATAATATGTAAAGCATATATATTGCGGACACCCTCTGTGGTGGAGAATGTGGTAGGTTGTCGAGCATGAACTGCATGTTTGAGGTGTCCCCAAAGCAGCTCAGTAGCGCTGAGGTCATGAAACGGACAGCCACTCCAGAACTTGCCCTTTTTGGGGAGGTCATTGTCATGTTGGGAGGTCCAGGTGGTGCCCGTGTGCAGTTTTGGAGCTGATGAACGCAAATTGTCCTCCCATATTTTCTGATGAGATGCTGTGTTCCTCTTGCCATTGATTTGGACTGCTGCCGAATCTCCCCACCCCAAAGCAGTGGAGACCCACCTCCAGGCTTCCTGGGAGGGATGTGTTGTGACCCAGGCCCACGTAGTTAATATTAAATGTAAAACAGTTCCAAAAAACAAACAGATTTTATTAAAACAGCTGAGAATTAACTCATTCTCAGCGTATTCCAAATTAAATAAAAGCAAAGTCCTCAAAACACCATTCTTCAGTTTATCTCTGACCTTGGGATAATTAGGCAAACTGCCAAAGGCTTTTCTTGGCAACAGTTCAGGAACAGAAGACACTGACAAATACATCCAAACACGAAGCAAATCTCAACGGTTGTTTTTGGGCAAAGAGGCCAAGAGCCTTTGCTGGTCTTCTAAGCCTTATGGAAGGGGCCAATCATCTCTTGGCCCTACTCCTGAGTCATCTTTTCTGCTTTAGCTGTTCCTGCCTTCTGGCAGCTCTCCTCATAGTTGCACTAGGAACAGGCTCCTGCTCCTCTGCCTCTCTACTGTCAGCCTCTGGAGGCTCCGGAGTCTGCATATCACTCCCCAATGGCCCTGGCCCAATCTCTGCCTCTTGACGCAGAGCCCTCATCCAGGCCTTCCCCAGCCTCATTGCTGTCCGACTCCACTGCCAGCTCTGCAGGCTGCAACAGGATGGTTCTGTGTCTCTCCACAGGCCTTGTGGATTCCTCTGCAAGCATTTGTGTCCATTTGTGGCTATAATATTCAATTTTGGTCTCTGTCCCAGATTTGGTTCCGGAGGTTTGAAGGCTCCTCCAGGTCCCGTCTGGCATATTGTAAGTGAGCTGCTTTGGCCATTGGTGCAGCAATGGCAGCTCTGCCCGCGTCCCGTTTTTGTTCCAGGAGCTCCTTGCACCTGCTGAAGTAGCCACACCACGCGGCCTCCGAGAAGCCTGTGTCCCCATGGGGAGCGCTTCTGGGTTTTTCCTTCCAGCAGTTTTGTCTGACTTCTTTCTTGACCTACCCAGCTCAGTATTAGCAGAGCCCCTCATTTCCCATTTCTGGGTCAGAGTTTGAGCAGCACCAACTGGCATTTTCAAATCTTTGGATCTCTTTTTAGATCCTTTTCCTGACTATGAAGTGGAGTTGCCTCTCCTTACAAATCTTTTTTCCTGACCTCTCTAAGCTGCAAAGCTGGCACAGTCCTGATTTTTTTTTTAAAAAAATGCACGAGTGTTTCTTGGAACCAAAGAAACTCATTGACTATGCTGTTAAAAGAGAAAGTTCTGGGTTCAAGTGAGACTTGGGTCATGAATGAGCACGTTGAACAACTGTTTGAGGTGGAGGATGCTCTTGAAGTTGGCACAAGCAAAAGGGCAGTAAGGTTTCTAGTGAAGTTGTCCCAGGGTTTGAGAAGTGGGAAGTCTGGTAAAGGAAATGCCATCTTTCCTTCCCCAAGGGGTCGGAGGACAATCTATTCTTTATCTAGGTGTTTGGTTGTCTGGTGTTGAGGGGAAACCGTCCCGTGTATCCTGGGAGATTTTCACTGTCTTGAGGGGATTTTTAATTTAATTTAATATTTAAATTTATATACCGCCCTTCTCCCGAAGGACTCAGGGCGGTGAACAGCCAGAAGTAAAAAACATCAAATACAAAATTGAAAAACAATTAAAAAATATATCAAACAATTTGGCCCCACAGTTAAAATCCCCCATTTAAAAGTTCAAATTAAAATTACACAATTGGAGAGTTAGGCCAGCCCGGCTTGATGAAATAAAAAAGTTTTGAGGGCCCGACGGAAAGTATGTAAATCTGGAATCGTCTGTATCTCCGGGGGGAGCTCATTCCAGAGGGCAGGTGCTCCCACAGAGAAAGCTTTCCCCCTGGGGGCCGCCAGTCGACATTGTTTGGCCGACGGCACCCGGAGGAGCCCCTCTCTGTGGGAGCGTACTGGCTGGTGGGAGGCTCTCAGTGGCAGCAGGTGGTCTCATAAATATCCAAGTCCTAAGCCATGGAGCGCTCTAAAGGTGGTCACCAACACCTTGAATCGCACCTGGAGGACCACTGGGAGCCAGTGCAGCTCACACAGGAGAGGTGTTACATGGGAGCGCCATGACACTCCCATAATCACCTGCGCGGCCGCATTCTGGACCAGTTGGAGCCTCCGGGTGCTCTTCAAGGGGAGCCCCATGTAGAGAGCGTTACAGTAGTCCAGGTGGGACTTTCTTTCCTATGATTAAATAACCAGCATTTATCAGTTTTGTAAAGGGAAAACAGCACTCTGAATTTCAGCCTCCACCTCAATCTAGTCTGAAGGGCTTGTGGGGGGAGGGAGGATGTTCCTCTGCACCCTTCAGCTTCTTTCCAGCAGTCGCTCGCTGGAGGGTCAGGAGAGAGGATCTGCCTGTGGAACGCACATGAGGGTGGCATGGATGATGCTTCCCCCTTTTATATTTCCACAATACTCAGACACTAATTACACTGAAACTAGGCATGGATGCTTGCCCCTGACTATTATCCCAACCAGGGCCCAAATAATCAAGGGTATGCAAGCTTGAACGGCTGTTTTATTGTATCCTTTATTGCTATGGTTTGTTTAATGATTGCGCTACGATGGGTTATGTTTTAATTTGAATCACATTACAAATAAATATATTTTATCTGCTTGCTCATGTTTACTTACAAAATGGTCACATGAATGAAGGTGAAGGTGAAAATGGCCCACATCTTACAGATTTTGCAATGCATACGTAAACTTACGAGCACAATTTATAAGACTTGGGGGGAAATAACTGGTTTGCTACAGCAACCAAACAGGACAGGTACAGACAGATAATTAGGACTGCAGAAAAAACAATGGCAATCAGCCTGCCTTCTATTTAGGAACTATATATTGTGTGGGTCAGGAGGGCTGAGAAAACACCCCCTCACATCCTGGACATAAACCGGCTCAATTCTCCTTGGGAGCATTGCAAGCCAAAAGAACCAGACCCAGAGACTGTTTTTTCCTCGTGCCATTGCTCTGCTGAACAACTAACAGCTCAGAACATCCTTCTCCACCAATAGGAGGGGGAAAGAGCCTCATTTTTGTCCTTGAAGTTGCCACCCCTTGTGGAGAAACAAGGACCCTCTTGTCCCTGGTCCGCACCAGAAGGAAATGCAATAAGCACTTCCCCTTCCTATGCATTTTTAGTCTCTGGAAATCTGCAGGACAGCCAGAGGCAGCTCCAAGTGGCCACTTTCACAAAATGAAACTCCAGGAGCCAAAATCCCATCAAGATGCTGGGCCACCAGGCTGACACTGCAGTTGCATGAAAAAACCTCTGAAGGATGGAGCAGAGTGAGCCGCAAATTGCCCATTTTTGCAACCAATTGTTTTTCCCAGTAAGGGATCATTTTCCTTCTCAGAAAGAGTTGGAAGGGGAAAAAAATAAATTCTGAACTGATATCGATAAAAGGAGAATATTTGTAGCTCAGGGTTGAACTGTGGGGTCCTTGACTGTGGGGGTAATGAAATGTCTGCAGGAAAACCACCAGGCTCAGAGCGCATCAAGGACACACACACACTTTTCTGAACAGAGCATACAGGAAGAGCAAAGTTCATGCCTGCTGGAGGCCAAGGAGGTCAAACTGTCTGCCAAGCAGAGCCGCCTACAAGAACTATGGAGCCACCAAGCAAACGGTGGTTTTGCTGGGCTCCCAACAGGCAGGAGCAAAGACGGGAAGGAGGCCTATGCTGAAAGAGGAACAATATGTGCCCCCCTATCCCCTCTGAAACTGACCCCAGGTGGGTAGAAGTGCCTCAGGCCAAGCTGAGTGAAAGCTGGATCTCCAGCATGGGGTTTGACTTTGCTGCATGCTTGCTATCGGGTGCCATAGTAATGGGGGGGGGAGGGAGGAGCATGCCATTTGGGTTGGGGAAGTGAGCTGGTGAGGTGAAGTCCCATGTGAACTGGAAGGGAGGTTTGTTCTCAAGAATTACTTTACACCCAGTCAAGGCCAACCATCCTAGGAATCCAGATGGGTGAAATACCTGAAGATGAGCTTCACGCATCATACTGGACGTTGATTGGACCCTCAGCACTGGACTCTTGGGGGGGAGGGATTTGGGGAAACTTTCAATATGTAACTTTCACACGTTTTGAATCAGATCTTGCCTTGCTTTCGCTGCTATCATTTCAAACTCAGTAAAAGTACCTCCTCTCTATCTCAATGGAGTTGGGGGTTTTCTTTCTTGGGTTTTGAACAGAGGCAGGCCTGACATTGAGCCAGCAACAGTTTTTTTCTGAGCCAGCAACTGGGCTCCTGACCTTCCCAGCTGGCTTCCGACAAGCAATGTCAAGGATTCATTTAACTATGTGTTTTGCTTAAACACTGTGACAAAAAAGCTTGTAAAAATGAGATTCAACCAGAAGTGTCGCAGCGAGACAGTCAGGGAATTAGTGGGCTCTGATGAGCTCCATGAAAACCCGGACTGACGAACCGCTGCCGAGGGGGTCTTCAGACCAGAACCGTCCTGTAGGGACGGGGAAGAAGGAGAGGCACCTCGGAAGACCAAGGGGCAAGTTGAGGCAAGTTCCTCAAAGGCCATTGTGGCTGTCAAGAAGCTGGGGCAACCGGACTAAGTATTGAGCAGGAGCGGTGAATGCAATGGAGTTTCTGAAGCTGGGTGAGTGACAGCCAACTCCCAGGTGAAGTAACAACAAAAAAAAAAATTTAAACCTGAAACCCCCAGTGTAAGAACAGTGGCTAACGGGCATGGGGGGAGAAAAAGAGGATACAAGTGGAATTTAATGAGACAAAAACCCGAAAAGAAAATTGACTTTTGGATAAAATTATCTGGAAAATTTTAAGAATTAGAAGTAACCCCAATTTTGATTAAAGGATTGGAAAGAAAATAAATAGATCCTTTTTTTTTGAAGGCTAAGAAAAATAAAAGACAATTGGATATTAAGCCCTGCAGCAGAAGTGCTGTATACCTAAAGATAAAATAAAGGAGGAAAAAAAGAGAGAGAGAGAGAGAGAGCAAAAAGTATTTGTTTCATTTGGACTGGACTATAAAATTGATTTGCTATTTTCAGAGTTAAAAGGAAGAAAAAAGAAACTAGATTGCAAATGAGGATTAATACAAAATGGACACTTTGTTAAACAATTAAGAGAATTGTGGATTGTAGAGAAGAAAAGCTTCAGGAGAAAAAAGAGCATTGCAATTTGGAATCTTTGCTTTGGAAAATTTTGAACTGCATCAGTGATAATAGTTGTGAGAACTTTTGGGGAGGATTGCTTTGTCTGCAAGCAGCTTGACTTTAGAAAAAAAAAGGAAACAACAGAACTTTAAAAACTGGAACAATATTAATACAGAAAGAATAAAATGGCACAGGAAATTAGAGAAATGATGGAAATGATGTACTCGTCAAAAACGGAAATAAGAGGACTACAATGTTACATGGAGAATCGAAACTTGAGGACCCAAAAATTGAGATAGAGCATGCTCAAGCTAACAAGGAAACAAAGACAGAGAAGCAAGACACAGAGACTGAATATAAAGAAGATAAAGACAATGAGATTAATTTGGGAAAAATAATTGAATTGTAAATAGTAATAATAAAAAGGAGGTTTTTAGAGATTACATTGGGATTAACAATGGAAAAAACAAAAAGGGCAGAAAAAGAAGAAATGAAGAGTGGCATAGAAAGAATATAAAAAACTTAAATGATTACACTGTGATTAACAGTGAAAAGAAAAAAGAGAGAGGAAAAGGATGGAAAACAACAGGAAATGCAGGGCAAAATAGAAAAGTCCAGATGTGTGAAATACAGAATGATTACACTGGACTAAACAGTGGGATAAATAGTGGGGAGATAAGAAAAGGAGAAAAGAGATGGGAAACAAGGGGAAATTTAGGGCAAAAGAGGAAAGTTCAAGATTTTAAAATACAAAAGAAAAAAAGGAGAAAGAAAAAGGCAAAAATAAAAATGGGGAGAAAAAGAAATGAAAGAGAAAGATGTTATATATATATATATATAGAATTAAAATATGAATAGTAATAAGAAACTAATGGGAAACCATATGAATGTAAAAATGAAATTATTAATAATTGGAATATTTGTTTTTTGTATCTTTGAAATCTAGATAATGATAAGTTTTTCTTTTTTTGAATTTCTGTAGAAATAAATTGTGATTTGGAGGATTATATGGGCAAAACTATTTGGTTTATTGGCAGAGTTTAATGAGTAACATAAGGAGGGGAAACTATTTGGTAAATATAACTAATTGACTTGTAAGAAATTGGATTGCATGGAAATAATTGGAAGATTTATGTTCATACTGATTAATATACAAAAAAAGATAGTTATATAATTAACTGATTTATACTAAAATGTTGGATTTATATTAAAACAATTGTAATGTTACAGAACCAACCAATGTGAGGATAGATATAAAAATAGATGACAATGGGAAGGGATATAATATAGATAGAAGGGAAAAATTGAATTTGAATAGGATTAAGATTAGAGATGAGAATGAAGGATAATATTGGTTTGTTAAAAAAAAATAGATAAGGAATACCAATGGCAAAAAGGAAATATAGAAATTGTAAACTTAATTGAAATGACTAAATATTGTTTAAATTTGTGAACCAGCCAAATACTCTGTTAAAAGAAAATACATTGTATGTTTGTATGTGTGTTTGTCTAAAAAAAAAAGCTTGTAAAATCAGGTGCAACTCACTTAACAACTGCCTTGCTTAGCAACAGAAATTGTGGTTGTGAGTAAGGTTGACCTGGGGGAGGCCAGCAGAAGAGATGTGACACACTCAGCAGCTGAGACCCTGCCGGTCACTGAGTTACATACACCCCACTCCATTTCCATTCGAGCCATCGGAAGGGGTTGGGGATCTGGTGCCCAGCTGCTCCCAAGCCTGGATTCCTTCTGAGCCCATGAACAGGAGACATGAATGATGAGCTGTCTGCTAAAAAAACGGCCAGGCTTCCTGGTAGGAAGCCTTTAATTGTGGAGCCTGCCTGGCAAGAACAAAGAATGCTTATGCAAAGAGAATATGCCCATGTAAAACTTGTATCAACTCTGAGTGGTTAAAGAACTGATAACAGTAACAAAAGCTAGACATCCTGCATACCACAGCTGGGAGTTAGAAATAGGGATGACCTGGAGCAAATAGAACAATTGCTCCTTTTGTGTGAGCCTGGCAAACATCTTAGAATTTTTATTGCTATTTTCAAAAAATTATCTTTTCATGTATATTAAATTATTCTGAACTTCCTCTAAATTTTTATTCTCTTAATTCTTTTTTCTTAGCTTGTAATTCTATTAATTTCTGTTCATTTCTTGTATGCCAATACTCTTTTTCCAATTTCTTAATCTGTTCCTCTAATTTTTCCCGTAATGCAGCTTCTTGCCTTTTAACGCTACAAGCTTCCCTAATACATATTCCCCGTGTCACCGCCTTCATGGTGTCCCACACCAAACTCATTGCTATTTCTCCATTTTCATTAATTTCCCACAATTCTGATATCTCCGTTTGCATTTTCTCAACCACTTTCTCGTTTTTAAGAATCCTTGTAGTCAGCTTCCATCTAACCACTTCTCTATAGTCTTTTTTTACCATGAAGTCTAAACTTTACCATGAAGTCTAAACTAACCATGATCTGTTACTTTAATTACTCCCACTTCCATTCTACTCAACTTAGTTACCATATCCCTAGAAACAAAAACATAATCAATTCTAGAATAAGATTTATAAGTTGGGGAATAGTATGTGAGACCGGGCTCCCCACCTTTAAGAAAATGCCACCCATCCACATAATCTTTTTCTTTTATTAATTTATTTAAAATGGTGATACTATTCCTCCTTTCAGCACCTGTGGGATTGGTCCTGTCCAATCTATTATTCATAAGCATATTAAAATCTCCACCTAAGATGACGTGTCCTTCTTTAAATTCTATTACTTTAAACAATTCTAAAAAAAATTCTCTATGTCTCACATTTGGGGCATAAACATTAACCAACGTATATGCTGTACTTTCAATTTGACCTTTAATCATAATAAATCTACCATGCCCATCTTTTTTTATATTCTCCATAGTAAATCCAGTTCTTTTAGAAATCAGTATGGCCACCCCATTTTTTTTTGAAGTCCCCAGTGACTTTTCATAATGGAGTGACCACTTCAAATGAACTTCATTTACTCCATCCTTATCCTGGTGAGTTTCCTGCAAGAAAATGATGTCAGATCTTTCCTTGTTTAACAATTGTTCAATTCTCCTCCTTTTTACCTCTGCTCCCAAACCTTTGACATTGAGTGTTGTAATTCTTATAGTTTTATCCATATTCAGCACATACAAATGCTTTACGATCCCTTGTGCACTTTAACTTAAACCAACATATAAGAAAACACAAAACAAACTCAACTAAATAACCCTCATAACCTACCCTCCTTCCCCACCCCCACCCCCAAATCTCCCCAAACTCTTTTCCCCCCACTAAATCCCCGGTAGCCTAATGCTCCAGCCATTCCCTTAAAGGGGAGGAGAGATGAAGCCCGCAGTCCAGAACCAGCAAGCCTTCTAGTATTAATATGCTACAGATTTATCATCTCAGTGTTGTCAATTTCACTTCCCACTTGCCGTGGCTCCTCTTCCTCCACCGTTGGCACTTTTAAGAGCAGCATCGTCCTGCAATTCCAGCCCCAGACTTTTAAGTAGCTCAATGCCTTGCTCCAAAGAGGTAATCCTATATTGTTTCCCATCACACATAAACCTCATAAATACTGGGTATCCCCATACATACTTTATCTCCCTTCTCTTGAGCTCTTCGATGATTGATTTAACGCTACGCCTCCACTTAATTGTTTGGTAACAAAGATCGTTATAAACTTGAACTGTAGATCCTTAAAACTTCAACAAAGCTAACGACCTCAGCTTCATCATCATCATCATCATCTCTTTTTTATAATAATTAGAAGATTTTACCAAAATGTCTCTGGGACGAGACCCAGCTCTAAAAGTGCCCACTCTGTGGACACGCTCAATGTCCTCTTCTCCCATGGCCAGGTTAGGGATTATTTCTTTAAACCATCGTGGGATCAATTTCCTCATGTCCTCTCCTGTCATCTCGGGTAAATTTTGAATTCATATTGATGATCGTCTGCTTTGATCTTCCAGAGAAATCAGTCTTTTCTCATGCTCATCAAATTCCAGAGTATGCTTTTCTTTCATCCGCATCATTTCTTTCCCTAGTTGGTCAACTTCCACTCTAAGAAGCTTAATCTGTTTATCATTATGACCAATATTTATAGCTAGTTGGTCCATACGCTTGTCAACTTTTTCTGCACAATCATCCATTCTTTTGAAAATCGCCTCTTTAGTGCTAGTCAACATTTCTCTGAGTTCATCCACTGTTGCTGGCTGTGAGCCAGTTTTCGCCATTATTGTTTCACTCTCTGAGCTCTCTTGCTCCGATTCACCCAGAGACTGTCTTTTTAATCGTGCCGCGGTGTGATTTGAAGGATGGATACGTTGCCACTTATATTTGCTAACACCTTTTTGTTTTTTTGACGGCATAAATCTTCAAATCCTGGGCAACAATCAAATAAACCTTCTGCTTCCAGCGGGTGTTGTTTTTTTTTATCGGTAATAAAATGGGCTGCTTAACCGTGTGAGGTTGTAAAGTTACTAATCACTCTTTGAAGCAAGCTGCTGTCTAAAAACAATTCCAAATATTCTTCTGTAGCATTCCAACAACAGCGATTAGGCCCCACACTTTAAACATTATTTATCAGTTTTTCACTGTCCCAAACAACTCTCTTTTTCCTCCGCTGTTAGCCCAGATTATCATAAACAATCCTTCACAAATTTCTGTCCATTTTAGTTAGATGATAAATTTTATCGGCCCACCATTCCAGAGCCGGGAAAAACTCTTACTGGCTCATCAGGCTGTCAGGCTCCACCCAGGAGAAAACTAAAAATTCAATAGGTATAGTGAAAGATAAATTGGGGAATTATTGTAGTACAATGAAAGGAAAGTTAAAAATATTCCAGGAATTTTATCAAGAGTTGTACAAGTGTAAGGAGGTTAAGAAGGATAGAATGGAAGTTTATACTGGGAAATATGTAAAAAGGGGTGTGGAAACGGAGCATAAAGAATTAATGGAAAGGAGTATATCGCAAAGGGAAATTGTAGAAGTAATTGAAAGTTTGAAGGTAGGTAAATCACCCGGGGTAGATGGATTAGGAACAGAATTCTATAAAATATTTAAAACATTATTAGTACCAAAATTATTAAAGCTGTATAATGCAATATTAGAAGGGGAAAAGATTCCAGAATCATGGGAGCAGTCGTTAATAATATTAGTATCTAAACCAGATAAGGATCCAATGCTCCCTGACTCGTACAAACCTATATCATTAATAAATCAAGATGCAAAAAATTTTTCAACTATTTTAGCAAGAAGAATGAATAATTTTATAGGTAAGTATATAAGGGAAGATCAATGTGGATTTGTAATAGATCAATTATATTCTCAGAATTCTGCCTTAGTGGTAGTGAATGATGGAGTTACAGATAAGATACGACTCACCAGAGGAACAAGGCAAGGGTGCTCACTCTCACCTGTCCTATTTGTATTGATTATGGAACTATTGGCCAACGCATTAAGAGATGACGGGGAGATAGAAGGGATAGGTAAAATAAAACTAAATGTTTGCTGCTGATACATTGTTAATGGTTAATAATATAGTAGATAAGATGGAAAGAATTGGATGGCATCTAAAAGAATTTGAAGAAATAACTGGATTAAGAATAAATTGGTCAAAATCTGAGCTGATGCTATTTAATTACACTAAAAGGGAAGAGAAGGATTGGGAAGGGAAGGGAAGGGAAATGAGAATTAAAGATCATATTAAATACCTGGGAGTTAGAATTACAAAAAATTTGGAGAAGTTAGAAAAGGAAAACCTAGGCAGCTTAAAGAAGGAGATTTTGGAAAGTTTGAATAAATATAAAAGGTTGAATTTATCATGGTTTGGAAGAATTGCTTTAGTAAAAATGAAGATTTTAGCAAAGATTAATTTTGCTTTTAGGATGCTACCAATAAAAATATCAGAATTAGAGTTAAAGAGTTGGCAGAATATACTGAATAACTATTGTAATGGGAATAAAAAAGCGAGGATAAATAAAAATAAGTGGTATCTAAGACAAAAAAAGGGGGGTTTAGGACTCCCAAATATTAAATTATATTATGTCGCTAATAGGCTTAGACATGTTATAGAGGCAATTTTAGGAATAGGAGAATTGGAATGGTTGGAAGATAAATCTAAAATTAATTTCCATTCCAAATTAGAATGGAAGTTGGAAAATATATTTTTTATGGAAGGTGGAAAGAAATGGGCTGAGAGCATAAGCAATCCTCTCCTGAAGTTTCATTGGGAAATTTGGAGTAAATACAAAGGGACGCTACTTCCGAAGAACTCTCCATTATCACCGGTAGTAATCTTGGAAAAGTTCCCAGGGAATTTGAAGAATAAAGTGAATAAGATTTTAAAAGAGAAAAATAAAATGAAACCAAGGGAATGGTTAGGAGGAATGAGGACACGCGGGGAATTGGAAGAGGTTCTAGGAGGAAAACGGTTGTCTTGGTTAAATTACAGCCAAGTGGGACAATGGACTAAAAACTGGATAAGAGAAAATAAAGAGTGTAGAGAGTTAACGAGGTTCGAGGAATTAATTGAAAAAAATGAAACTGTAAAGGAAGAAAATAAAGGGATAAAAGGCTTAATGAGTGGAATTTATAAAATATTGTTGGAGGAAGAGGAGAGGGAAAATTTAGGAAAGATGGTATGGGAAACCTATTTGAAGATACAAATAGGCAACAGAGTTGGGAAAGAATTTGGCAACAAAGAGTGTTGAGAAATATGTCAGTAAGAATAAAAGAGAATTATTACAAAACGGTATGGAGGTGGTACTTAACTCCGGTTAGATTAAGCAATATGAATCAGCACTATTCAGATAACTGTTGGAGAGGTTGTGGGGAAAAAGGAACATATTTACATATGTGGTGGGATTGTAAATTTGTGCAAAAATTGTGGAAGATGGTGTTTAAGGAGATTGAAGAAATTGTAGGAATAAAGGTAGAAGAGACACCAAAGGTAGCATTACTTTCACTATTGGAAGATATAAAGTGTAAAAAAGAGACTAAAGAGTTGATAACAAATTTTTGACCGCAGCAAGGTTAATGATTTCTAGGAACTGGAAGATACGAGGTGATTATTGCTTGGAAGAATGGTATAAGGAAGTATGGGATATTGCCATAAATGATAAACTGACTTGTAATATTAAAGTAAGGAGGGGCATAATGAAAGTAAATGAATTCAATGGAATCTGGAAACAGTTCCTAATATATGTGTTTTCTGGAGGAAAGGGGATACCACCACCAGAAGAAGCTTTAAGATTTTGGAAGCAGGAATGATCCCGAGGGGTGGGGGAGCACTTGTTGATTGTTTGTATTGTGTATTGTTATATATTATGATTCATGTATGTTTATTATAAAAATAAAATAAAAAAAGTAAAATTTATTTTAAAAAATTATATATATATATATATATATATATATATATATATATATATATATA
>WNWU01000029.1:13071053-13121372 GCA_012654045.1 Ptyas mucosa
ATATATATATATATATATATATATATATATATATATATATATATAAAGAACAATTGCTAGATCCTTACTAAAATGTTTGTTAGATGATACTTCTTATATATCTTGTCTTATCCCCCTTGCACTTTAGTGAAATTGTATAAAGCTTTCTTTATTCTATTGTTCAGGGTTCCTTGGCATTTTTGGCCAGGACCCCTTTTCCTGGAGCACTTCAGGAAAAGGAAACAAACCTGCACCTTGTGTCTGGTGTTCTTCATCGGCTTCAGCACCAGGCTCAGACCCGAATTGGGGACTATTGGGGGCTCGTGTGGGATTCCATGCCTGGATTTGATTGGAAGATACCAACGACCACCAGAGGAGGGCTCCCAGATGGGTAAGTCGTGACTAAAAAATGTGTGAATGGTCTGAAATGAGACTCTTGGTTGGTGACCAGGATTGTGTATGTCTGCATATGTCAGCCATAGTCCATGAGTTTTTGGCAATGACTGGGTACTGGCAAGAGACGTTGCAAGAATCCACTTGCCCACCAATGCACAGAGTAGATTGATTGAATGCAATAAGCCATTGTCTAGTGATTGAGACACCTGCCTAGAAACCGGGAGAAGGTGAGTTCTAGTCCTGCCTTAGGCATGAAAGTTGGCTGGGTGATTTTGGGCTCGTCCTCTCCCTCAGCCCAATGCACCTCACAGGGTTGTTATTGTTGTGGGAAAAACAGGAAGAAGGAGTATTAGATACGATTGCTGCCTTCAGTTACTTATAAAAATAAAAGCAGGATAAAAATAAATAAAAAATGAATAAATAATATTTTAGCTGTCTACTACAGTATCTGCTTAGCAGAAAGCTACATTGTAACAACGTAATGATGAGAGGTGGATTCATTTAAGCTCCAGTTAGATCAAGCTATCTTTAAAATGACCTTGATACATCAAGATGTGGTATAGGTAGTCCTTGACTTACAACAGTTCATTTAGTGACCGTTCAAAGTTACATCACTGAAAAAAGTGACATGACAATTTTTCACACTTATGACCATTGCAGCGTCCCCACTGTCATGTGATCAAAATTCAGACATACTTGTGACCTTTGAAGTTGATCCCCTTTTACAACCTTCTGGCAAAGTCAATGGGGAAGCCAGATTCACTTAACAACCATGAACAACTGTGGAGAGATTCACTTAAAAACTCTGGCAAGAAAGGTTGTAAAATGGAGCAAAACTCACTTAAATATCTCACTTAGCAACATAAATTTTGGGCTCAATTGTGATCATAAGTTGAGGACTACCTGTACTTCAGCTGCCAGAGGATGCCACTGTGAATTCTGGAAGTTGACAACCATTGTCTACAAGTTGCGACAATTGGGAAATACTAAATTAGTATTTTTCAAACTTGGTAACTTTAAGATATGTGGACTTCCAGAATTCCTATGCTGACTGAGGAATTCTGGGAACTGATATCCATGCATCTTAAAAGTTTCTGGGATTGAGAAATGTTGGTTTATAGGAAGGATCTAAGGTGGGGAATGGTGGCCTTGATCGGTCACAATCTGGCACCAGGATGGGATGTAAATATTTTAAATATATTCAAAATATGTTCACTTTACATAACTAAACAGTATTGCAAAATATTTGACTGCCATAGAAGCCAAGAGAATTAAAGATGTTGTTCCTCTAATCTTCCATTGCAGTTGCCCACTTGACAAACGTCTCTGGCCTGGGGGACTTGTGCGGTTTTGCCCAGTGGTGAAATCCAATTTTTTACTACTGCCTCTGTAGGCGTGGCTTGGTGGGCGTGGTGTGGCTTGATGGCCATGGCAGGGGAAGGATATTGCAAAATCCCCATTCCCTCCCCACTCAGGGACCAGCCAGAGGTGGTATTTGCCAGTTCTCCGAACTACTCAAAATTTCCGCTACCCTCCAGAACCTGTCAGAATCAGCTGGTTTTGCCATCTTTTCAAGTGAAAGGTGTTTTGCCAATCATGTGTGTTTTACAATAAATAGCAACTAGATCAGGATCTCAGGGTTTTTTTCCCCAGTGAAATTACTATTTCAGGGATCACTGAATCAAAAGGATCCAGGTTCATTTGTTTAGATCCCCCAAAATAGGTCCATTCCTGGCAGCTGGCTGTGAACTGGGATGGATGATCCTGGCAGAGACAGAGGTTGGAAAGAGCAACTTGGGAGAAAGGAACCTCCCTGATCCCCAATAACAAACAGTGGGGCATGTTAGATACTTTGCCTGCCAAAATAAACAATAAGGCTTAAAAATTTGTGAACCAGTGGTGGTATTCAGCCGGTTCTATCCGGTTCGGGTGAACCAGTAGCAGCGGCTGCAGGAGGCTCCGCCCACCTGCCTGGACATCATCACGTCCCATTTTTGATGCTCTGCACATGCACGGAAGGCTTTGCGCATGTGCATAGGAGTACGCGCTCACATTTGTGAACCAGTAGTGAAGGTAAGTGAATACCAGCCCTGTTGTGAACCATTTTGAATGTTCAATATTTCTATAGACAAGCAATCCTCGACTTACAATTGGAGACACATAAGTCATCGTGATCATTAAGTGGGTCGCTGGGTGACCATGCCTGATTTCACAGCCCTTTCTGCTGCAGTTGTTAAATGAATCCATCTTATCCAATAGCCTTTTTTTCTGGAAACTAGAAGTAAATGCCACCAAACTGGCAAGCAAAACACCAACAATTGTGGTCATGTGACCACAGGATGCTGCAAAACAACTAGAAAGGCCAAAAGTGATTATGTGACTGCAAAAGTGGGGGCAGAAGCAGCAGTCAGAGCTTCAAAATTAAACTCAATTTTGGGCTTCCCTGGTAACTTCAAACAAACATTAAGTGAGGATTACCTGTAAATATGACTTAAAACATGATCTATTCTTCACACAACATACTTCCACATCTTCACGAGTTATGAAGATCAGACTTTAATAGTGAATACGCAGAAGCCACTCAGAGTCACTGCAACAGCATATAAATTGAATAAGTAAATTTTCTTAAATGTATTTATTTAATAAATTCTGTTCTTTAAGTTAGATGGACCTCACACCTGATCCTCTTTCCACTGACTGAAATACCCAACTCTGATTTCCCCTTCAGATGAGCTGGGCAGGGTTTCCCAACCATGCTCTGGGAGCAAATTCTGGGAGTTGACGTCCGCAACTTAAAGTTGTCAAGGTTGGGAGACCCTGCCCGAGGCTTCATGTACTTTTGCCACACACAAATAGGTGGCTTTGGATCATTTTCCTCAGTGAACAAGTATAATGCTTTTGACGGATTTGTTTAATTCTCTTTTTTTAGTTTTAGGACTTGTGTCGAGAACAGATCTCATTTTAAATCTATTATGCAGAAATACTGAACATTCAAAGGATTCACAAACTTTGAACACCAGTCGATCACTGGCAAGATGGAGCTAAGCTTTTTAATATCTCTTTGCTTCCATCTATTGACCATCTGGTTTTTTTCTGTTTAATTGCTTCAATAAGAGAGAAAGAGAGAGAAAAGAAAAACAAAAAGCACAACTGGAAAAAGGAAACCACAAAAATTCAGGAGAAGTAATCATAATGACCTGTGTCACCAAAGAGTGTTGGGCTAAATGAGAAAATACATTACCTCTCACAACCCAGCATGTTGGTGCAGTGTAACATTTCCATAAAGTCAAGGAAGTGAACATGTGTGAACACATGCATCATGAGGAAAAGCTGCACTACCACATGTGTGCTCCGGTGCTGGATTTGAAAAGTGTCAGTTGTTCTACCAGGTGCAAGGCCTGCTGAAAGGGTTCACCGAAAAGAGATTTGGGAATCAAAAACTGGTTTTGAAAACATAACTGTTTTTAATAAACAAACGATGCTTTGGAGAAGATGCATGCTTGCTGAAGAATTATAAATTGTTGTCCACTTACTGTACATTCCTTTGGGTGTACTGGCCATGTTTCTAAGATAACACATAGCTGAGGTTACTGTCCGTGGCCGAGTATAGTCTGAAACACTGATAACCTTTTCATATTAGTGTTTATAGTTAAACAAAACTCTCATATTTGCAAAAAATTTAATTCAGTAATTGAATTACTATGAAGTTGTTCACTTTTATTTTGAAGGGCTTCCCAATTCTGTAAAAGGATTAAGAGGACAATTTTATATTATCAAAACTTATCACGGTCGCCATTTGCAAATAATTGTTCATACATTGCGCCATCTTGAAATGAAGGCCTCCTTATGCCATAAAATAGCGATACTTGGGACTAGCTAAATTCAGAAGAGACCCAATGGCATGTCCGTCACTCATGCAGTTGACCCCAAGCCAGGGAAAGCCTTTAGAGCAGAGTGCATTTGAACCCTGGGCTGGCAGGCTGTGGGCGTCAGCGCTCAAGACAAGGAATGATATATAACGTAACAAGAGGAGGGGGGAGACTATTCATGATCAGTTCTTCATACCTACCTGATATTGGGCTTTACATCTTTTTCCTCGGCTTCATCATCACTGTCATCCACTTGCTGGATAACCAGATCAGATGAGCCGTCCTCTACAATCTCCACATCGGATCTATTGTCTTCGCTGTAATTCCAGTTGGAATCTTTGTCCTCTTCGAGAGGAAACTCTGGAGGCGGTTCTGTGTCCAAATCAATGCGGATGCTGTCGATCCCAGCTTCAGAGAGGCACTCGTTGCAAAGTCTGTAGCGTCTTGTCCCTTCCTGGACCACCTGGCCTGTCATTTCGGTGACATGGCGCTTGCATTTTCTGCAGATGGGTTTGCAAGCTTGATGGATCTGCAGTGATGGGAGGGGACATTACCAGAAAGTGCTTAGATGGAAATAGAATTGTGTGGCAATAGCAAGTAATACTCTCCTTACTGAGAGAATGACTCAGTTTAGTCATAAATTAAATCAATTTAATCTAGAAAAGACTTTGTCTGTTTGGAAGAGCTGGACATAATTAGTGTTTGAATACGATGGGAGGTAAAAAAAAGGCCTGAACCACTTCTCTGGCTGTGAAGAAAACTCTATGAAGTTGTTTATAACATCAGCAGGAGTCAAGGTTGAGTCAAGGCAAATCTAAATTTCAGGATAAGAAGGACTTTCTCCCCACCCCCCCTTTTTTTAGCAAAGAAGAGATGAAAACAAATTACTTGTAAAGCAAAGAAATTATAGGATAAATCTCTTGTACAATTTTGTAATTATATACAATTTTGTATATAATTACATGACGCAAGGTGATATCCACAAAGTTATAAATTGCAAGGACAGTTTCAAGTAATTTTTATTTTGCTTCAATATTATGTTTATATTAGCCACACATGCACTCCACCCTTTGCAATATATACTTCTTCAGAAAAATAACAGAACAGAATAACAGAGTTGGAAGGGATCTTGGAGGTCTTCTACTCCAACACCCGGCTCAAGCAGGAGACCCTAGACCAGTGGTTCTCAACCTTCCTAATGCCGCGACCCTTTAATACAGTTCCTCGTGTTGTGGTGACCCCCAACCATAAAATTATTTTCGTTGCTACTTCATAACTAATTTTTTACTACCGGTTCTGTGGGCATGGCTTATTTTGTGGGCATGGCTTGGAGATCATGTGACGGGGTAGGCATGGCTAGCTGGTTATGTGACCGGGTGGCCATGGCTATGTGTATAGGGACTACTCAGAGGGCTGAAAAAAGTCATTTCTGACAGGTCCTCGCACTTTTGACTGGTCCTCACACTTATGACCATCCTCACATTTATGCCGGTGCAGCATTCTTAACAACCGTGTCACTCATTTCACAACTGCTTCTCTTCACTATGGTGACAAGATAGGGCAAAAACGTAAAATGTGAGGACAGTCATAAGTTCAAGGACTGGTCAAAAGTGCGAGGACCAGTCAAAAATAATTTTTTCAGCCCTCTGAGTAGTCCATGTGCACAAAAGGACTACCCAGAGGGCTGAAAAAAGTGATTTCTGACAGGTCCTCACACTTTTGACCAGTCTTCGCACTTATGAGTGGTCATCATTTATGCCCATTGTAGCATTCTTAACAACCGTGTCACTCATTTCACAACTGCTTCTCTTCACTATGGTGACAAGATAGGGCAAAACCGTAAAATGTGAGGACAGTCGTAAGTTCGAGGACGGGTCAAAAGTGCGAGGACCAGTCAAAAATAACTTTTTCAGCCCTCTGAGTAGTCCATGTGCATAAAAGGATACAGCAATAGAGAGGGATGAAGGAAGGGAAGGGAAATTAGAGTAGGAGTGAGGGTAAGAGAGGGAGGAAGAGAGGAGGAGAAGGAGAAATGAAGAGGAAGTAGGGAGGAGAAGAAGAGGGGGGGAGAGAAAGTAAGAAGGAAAGAAAAGAGGTGGTAGGTTTGAGGAGAAAGATTGCTGTACAATACAAAAGATGAAAGGGAAGAAAACCAACCCCAAACACATATAAAGATATTAAGATAAAGAATGAATTGTTAAACTTTAAAGAATAAAAGAGAACAAATATGAATAAATAGCAATAATTAGAAACACACATACAAACATACAATGTATTTTCTTTGAACAGAGTATTTGGCCGGTTCACAAATTTAAACAGTGTTTAGTCATTTCAATTAAATTTACAATTTCTATATTTCCTTTTTGCCATATTTATTCTTCATCTATTTTTTAAAAAAACAATATTACCCTTCATCCTCATCTCTAATCTTAACCAATTTCAATTTTTCCCTTCTGTTCTCTATTATACCCCTTCCCATTGTCATCTATTTTTATATCCATCCTCACATTGGTTAATTATGTAATTATGTAATACAGTTGTTTAATACAAATTCAACATTTTAATATAAATCAATTAGTTATATAACTATCTTTTTTGTATATTTTTGTATATATCAATATGAACATGAATATTCCAATTATTTCCATGCAATCCAATTTCTTACAAATCAATTAATTACATTTACCAATAATAATAAACCAAATAATTTCCCCTATATATTTCTCTAAGCCACAACTTAACCATTTCTGCTTTCAACACAATATACAATTAATAATATCTCAATTATTACAATTCCCTAGTTAAATAGAGCTTTTTGTTTTAAAATCTTGAACCTCCTCTTTTGTCCTAAATTTCCCATTGTTTGCAGTTTTCCACCTACCTTTTTTGGTGAGGAAAAAGAAAAAGAAATCTCTCTCTGCCTCATTTTGTCATGTTGCAGCAAAGACCCTGCTTTACTTTCAGTTTCGGTTTTCAGCATGGCTTGGGGGGGAAAGTCTGCACCTCTTTGCAGCTAGCAAAACAGCTGAGAGCAAATCAGCTGAGAGTCGGGAGGCCGATCTAATCAACTTATGGTAATTAACCTATGCTGGAACTGAAAGGGGTTGTTTTTTCTATTTTTGCAGGCATAGGTCTACCCATTTGTTTTCTCTTAACAGTGATCAGCTGTAGGGGGGGGGGGCCTTTGAAGCCCCGTGGCAAGAATTTAAACAGTTTTTTTCCCTTTAGCCATCAGCTGGGACTCAGGAGGCAGCAATAGATTGGGAGTGGGCGGGGTAAGCGACTGGCGACCAGCGACCAGCGACCCAACAGAGGCAGAGGGTGAGGGTGAGTGAAGGCGTGGGGGGGGACGATGAGAGAGGGCTTTGGCGACCCCTGTGAAATGGCCGTTCGACCCCCAAAGGGGTCATGACCCCCAGGTTGAGAACCGCTGCCCTAGACCATTCTGGATAAAGGTTGCAGTCTCGTCTGAAAAACCTCCAGTGATGGAGCACCTACAGATTCTGAAGGCAAGCCATTCCACTGGTTAATTGTTCTCACGGTTAGGAAATTTCTCCTTAGTTCTAGCCTGCTTTTCTACTTGATTAGTCCCTTGTTTCTTGTCTTGCCTCTGGTACTTTGGAAAATAGGTTGACCCCCCCTTCTTCGTGGCAGCCCCCCAAATATTGGAACACTATCATGTCACCCCGATCCTTCTTTTCACTAGACTAGACAAACAATTCCTGCATATGCTTTAGCCTCCAAACCCCTAACCATCTTTGTTACTCTTTTCTGCACTCTTTCCAAAGTCTCTACATCTTTTTTTTTAGTAATATGGTGTCCAAAACTGAATGCAGTATTCCAAGTGTGATCTTACTAAGGCTTTATGAAACAGTACTAATACTCAGGGGTGAAATGCTCCCGGTTCGCAATGGCGGTGGGTGGTTCAGAGAACTGGTAGCAAAAATCCCTGCCCCCCTCAATGCCCAGCTGAGCTGATGATTGTGCGACTCTGTTGGGATCGTCAGAGGCTTTTAAAAGCATTTTTTTCTGCAACCTCTTAAGCTTTTAAAAGTTAAAAAACCAAACTTGGCCATGCCCACCCAGTCACATTACCCCCCCCACCAAGCCACACCCACAGAACTGGTAGTAACAAATTTTACATTTCACCACTGCTAATACTTCATGTGATCTTGATTGCATTGGCTTTTTTGGCTGCTGCTGCACACTGTTGGCTCATTTTTAAATGTTAGTCCACTAGGACTTCAAGATTCTTCTCACGGTTACTGCTATTGAGCCAGGTTTTGCCTAATCTTTACCTGTACATTTGATTTTTCTTGCCTAAATGTAAAACTTTACTTTTCGCTATACTGAATTTCATTTTGTGGCCCAGTGTTCAAGTCAGTGGTGGGTTTCAAAATGTTTTACTACCAGTTCTGTAGGTGTGGCTGGGTGGGCGTGACATGGCTTGGTGGGTGTGGCTTGGTGGGCATGGCAGGGGAAGGATACTGTAAAATCCCCATTTCCTCCCGATCAGTTGGGACTTGGGAGGCAGAGAATAGATGGGGGCAGGGCCAGTCAGAATTTTTTACTACAAGTTCTCCAAACTACTCAAAATTTCTGCTACTGGTTCTCCAGAACTGATCAGAACCTGCTGAAACCCACCTCTGGTTCAAGTCTGTTAAGATACATCTGGATCTCGAGCCTATCTTCTGGAGTGGTGGCTATTCCTGCTTTAAAGAGTGTTAGACTAATGGCATGAAGTTAATTCTGAGGTACTGAGGCATGTGATATCACACATATATTGAATGTTCATTGAATGTTCAATGTTCCACTGAAGTCTGGGAAACAGACCCCTTGTCAGTCAACAGGAGTTCTGATTTATCACCAGCTTATCAGGTACTTAGGAGCTGAGGAGTTGGCTGCACAAAGAAACAACAGCCAACCACTTAATAGCCGGCTATCAACACCCCAATCAACCAATAACAAGCCATCCATCTAGTTGGTGTTTAGACATATTAGAATTGTTTTTGTAGCTTAACCAATATCCATGAGGGTCAAGAGCCAGCTACGTCTTCATTTGATCATTGAACCCAGAGAGCAATGTTGAGACCAGTCACCTTAAGCTCTCAGAAAGAACATGGCAGGATAGAAATGCAATAAAAGGATAGATGAGATTAGTCCACCTAGCTCATCAGATCTGGTTTTTGGAGAACTTGTCCTTTCAAAGATGGTTAGTCAGAAGACATCTGGGAGACTGCACAAGAGTCAACATCTGAAGTGCTGCATCTGCACAGCATGCAAACTAAGGAAGCAATTAGTCCCATTTTCTGGGTCTGCAAAATGTACAGACTCCAGACAGGTTTGGACTTGCACAAAACCAGAAAGCCACCCAGAAAGCAACCAGGCTAACAGCGTTAGCCTGCTTTTGGAATGTAGAGGATGCAGAACTTGGTTAGCGTATTTCAGAACAGCCAATTCCATCTTTGTTGGAAAGGAAAGGCAGCTCTTGAAAGTCAGGCCTCTGGCTGTCCTCACCCGACCTCTCTGCCAAGGCTGCTCCTTCTTGCCTGCAAGCAGCTTCTCTTGGCCCAAGTCCCACATTCTGAGCAGAGGCTCTTCTGGAATGCTAAGGCCAATCTCGCCTCAGCCTCAGAAGCCTCCAGTCAGATCAGGACCTCACCTTGGAGAGGGGGAGGGTGTCTGATGCTAATGGCAGGCAGATGCCGTATGAGCAGCTGTTTGACTCACATCCAAGAATGCTACATTCCTGTATATTTTGGGGGGCCACATTTATTGATAGAGGGGAGTTTATAGAATCCTGGAAATTGGGGAATTGCATTTCAGTGCTTCTTTAATCAATGTTAATCAGTGCAAGGATTCATCAAGAGTATCTCTTGAAAAGCCCGGAAGTTGTTGCTTGCTTCCCTGATAGGAATGTGCAAAGTCTGGTCTGGTCACGTTTTGCAAAATGCTGCTCCCTTTTCCTGGCTCTGAAATGTCCATCTAAACAGCCCAGCAACAAGAACATTTTTCCTATCCCCTGTATGCCAAGCTCGCTCAGGAGCAAGAAGGCTTTTCTTTACAAGTGAGAATGCCGCATCACTGACATTATGCACAAGAACGTATTGTGATGTGCACATCTTTATTGTGTTCTCCAGGTAGCAAGACAAGCACCTGAGTTGGAAGGGACCTTGTAGGTCATCTAGTCCAACCCCCCACTGAAGCAGGAGATACTACACCGTCTGGCAGATGGCAGTCCAGTCTCTTCTTGAAAGCTTCCAGTGATCAAGCTCCCACAATTCTGAAGGCAACTTCTGTTCCATCAGTTGATTGCTCTGTCAGAAAATTTCTCCTTATTTCTAGGTTGAATCTCTCCTTGATCAGTTTCCATCCATTATTCCTTATCTGGCCTTCAGGTGCTTTGGAAAACAGCTTGACCCCTTCCTCTCTGTGGCAGCCCCTCAAGTATTAAAAGACTGCTATCGTGTCTCCCCTCGTCCTCCTCTTCACTGGACTAGCCATGCCCAGTTTCTTCAACCGTTCATCGTATGTTTTAGCCTCCAGTCCCCTAATCATCCTGGTTGCACTCTGCACTCTTTCTTAGAGTCTCAACATCTTTTTTATAGTGTGGTGACCAAAACTGGATGCAATATTCTAGGTGTAGTTTTACTAAGGCTTTATAGAGTGGTATTAGTACCTCACTTGATCTTGATTGTATCCCTCTGTTAATGCAATTTAGGACTGCATTGGCTTTTCTGGCTGCCGCTACACACTGCTGGCTCATATTTAACTGGTTGTCCACTAAGACTCCAAGATCCCTCTCACACTTACTGCTATTAAGCCTGGTTTCCCCCAGTCTATATGTGTATACTTTTGGTTTTTCTTGCCTAAGTGCAAGACTTTCTCTACGCTGAATTTTATTTTGTTAGATAGGGCCCAGTGTTCAAGTCTGTCAAGATCCATCTGGTTCTTCAGCCTATCATCTGGGGTCTTGCCTATTCCTGCCAGTTTAGTATCATCTGTTTGCTTTAGAGCAGGTACTCCCCCAACTTAGCACTGGTCACTTAGCAACTCTTTAAAGTTACAATGCCCCCCCCAAAGGTACTTTCACCTGGTTCTGAAGTTCTGATGGCTGTGGGGGTGGGCAATTGTGGTCACATGACTACACCTCAGATGCTCAACAACTGACCTGCACTTATGGTTGTGACCATTTTAGAACAGTTGTGCCGAAAACCAGCATTTACTTCCAGTTTTGGGCAAAAATACCCCATAATGAACAACAGGTTTGCTTTATGACCACCATGTTCATTTCGCTTACTGCAACATTCACTTAATGACTGCTGCAGAAAATGTAAAATTGGGTTGGTCACATGAGTGACCTGCTTTATGACTCCTGTGACTTTCCACCATAGCAGGCAGGCTCCATTATGGTCACAAGTCAAGTGAACCCAATAACTATTATTTATCAGTTGTTATTTTGGATTCAGTGCGGTGTAAAGCCTCATGGCAAAATGTGCCTCTAGCCGAGAACTTAAGATACTACCCTAACGTGTAATTTTTATCTCCCCCCAATCCCATGTCTGCCATTTTCTTCATTTAAACAAGGAGCCTGGCATGGATGGCTTGCCTCTGGCCACCATTTTGAGTTTCTGACCTCCTCCCCATCAATTTCCATCAATCACCGACCACCACTGAAAAGGTCTTGTCGCTACATCTAACAGGACCCAGGAAGTGGGCCTTTTCTGCCACTGGGCCCGCTGTTTGGAAGCCCTTTTCCCTCAATACAAGGGTGAAAGCGGTTCGCCCAATACAAGGGTGAAAGCGGTTCGCATCGGTTTGGACGAACCGGTAGTAAAAAAATGCTAACAGTTTGCCTTAACCGGTATTTCCAAGAATCAGTTGTGCCGCACAATTTATATTTGCTAGAAAGCAGGAAATCCTGTTTTCCAGCTAAACTAAATTGTGCGGCACAGCTGTTCCCCCCTCGCTGTTCTACATATCTTTTTAAGCCTCCTTTTTCCACGCTGCATGGTAGCGCCTGTGGTGCACATACATGTGAAATGCACGTTTGGCACGCACTGTGCATGCACGCATAGCAAACCGGTGGCAAACCTCGGAGGATTTCACCACTGCCTCAGTGTTAGGCTGACCTCAACTCTATGGGTCTTTGGGGAAGCTTTTAAGATCTGGCTGTTCTCCTGGGCATGGTTGTGGAAAGGGTTATGAGTTTGTGAGTTATTATTAATACTGAGTGTCTTATTTGCCATTTTTATTTCTCTGTTGTATTATCATTTTATGATTAAGAGCCATGGTGGCACAGTGGTTAGAATGCAGTACTGCAGGCTACTTTGCTGACTGCCAGCTGACTGCAACTTGGCAGTTCGAATCTCATCAGGCTCAAGGTCAGCCTTCCATCCTTCCAAGGTCGGTAAGAGGACCCAGATTGTTGGAGGCAAGATGACTCTGTAAACCACTTAGGGAGGGCTGTAAGGCACCGTGAAGCGGTATATAAGTCTAAGTGCTATTGATATTACTCTGATGTTAATGTTTTAGTCTAGTCAGGAACTAGTTTAGTCTAGTCTAAAAACTAGTCTTGTTTTTTGGACTAGTACAGAGTACTACTACTAATCCATTATGAAAGAACTCCAGCGTCTATTGTAGATCACATATGGCTTCAATTTATAGCGTTAAGTGCTTTGCACCTCTTTCTTCCACCCACTCTATGTAAAGGGCTAAAAAGCAACTTTTTATTTTTGGAAGGAAGGGTGAAGGGTTTCCATCCATTTCTTGTTTTGGCAACAGGCAGACCTGGCATCAGGCTATTTGTCTTTGAAAGTACCAGGAATGTTCAAGTATGATAAAAGATCTGAAGCTTTCATGAAAAAGTGACCAATTGTTAGAAAAACCTTGGGCTACCTATGTGATAATACAGTATATCTAGTATTTGTGCAACTGCAAAAGACTTCTAAAGTTTGTTCATATCTATTGTTGAAATGACAGACGTGAGAGTTTAAGGTTCCATTGTATCTTGGTAAGAAGGAGTGAATCAGTAGCCACGGGATGGCCAACTTCAGTGAAGACTGAAGTAATGAGATTCTTGTTCTGGAAGAGTCTGCATTCTTGGGATGTATCTGTAGTACAGGTAGTCCTCAATTTATAACAGTTCATTTAGTGACCATTCAAAGTTAAAACAGGACTGAAAAAACTTGCTTATGACTGGTTTTCACACGACAGTTCCAGCATCCCCATGGTCACGGGATCAAAATTCAGGAGCTTGGCAAATAGCATGTACCATGATTCTTCGAAGGATAAGACGCACCTTTTTCCCCCTAAAAGAGGGTGAAAATTTGGGTGCATCTTATACACCGAATGTAGCCCCTCCCAGCCTCTCAAATGGAGGTTTCAGAGGCTGGAAAAAAAGCAAGGCGCAGAGCTCACAACCAACAAACCTGTTGTTAAAGTTCACCTCTGGGAACAGCTGATTGGGGGTATTCCAGGAGGCTGATCCACCTGCCAATCAGCTTTTTTCTTATTTTCCTCCCCAAAAACTAAGGTGTGTCTTATACTCTGGTGCTATCTTATAGTCCGAAAAATACAGTACTTATGGCAGTTGCAACAGCTCAGGATTAGGCGATCACTATTTGTAGCCTTTCCAGCCAATTTCTGACAAGCAAGGTCAATGGGGGAAGCCAGATTTGCTTAACGACTACATGGTTCACTTAACAACTACAGTGGTTGTTAAGTGTACATGATTTCCTTAACAGCAATGGCAAAAAGGGTGTAAAATAGGACAAAATGCACTTAAAAACTGCTTTGCTTAGCCACACAAATGTTGGGCTCTATTGTGGTTATAAGTCAAGGACTACCTGTATATGTAGCATAGCACCTCTAACACATTATCAAACTATATTTCATGGTGCCTGTGGCATTGCAATCAAAGCGCCTGTACAAACGGCAGAGGCAGGGCCTCTGTTCCAACACCAGGCCCACAATCCTGCAGGTTCCAGCCAGCCAGAGCCTGACAGGCCAGAGCAGGCAGTGGTCATTGGCAGTGGTGGGATTCAATTTTTTAAACAACCAGTTCTATGGGCGTAGCTTAGTTGGGGGCGGGGCGGGGTGAGGGGCGGGCGAGCCAGCAATTGAACAAACGGTTCGGTGTGCTGCGAGGCCAATAAATTACAAAAAAACACTGAACCGTTTGTTCAATTGCTGGCTCACCCGCCCCTCGTCCCATCCCGCCCACCACTATTTATTGGCAATAAATAGTGGTGCGGAGGGGCGGGGCAAGGGGCGGGCGAGCCAGCAATTGAACAAATGGTTTGGCTGAACCACCTAGAACTGGCAGAATCCCACTACTGGTCATTGGCCATCTTCTCCTGGATGGACACCCCCGGTGTCCTAGGCAGCTGAGGAGTTTATGGCAGGTCTTAGCCTTCCTCCGGCCATTATCCCCCCCTACTGGACAGGTAGAACACTAGAACTAGCCCTTGTGCTGTGGAACTGGCAGAGAAGCCCCATGGAGAAGGAAAAGGGGTTGCGTGTTTAGCCACTTTAACTGGATACTTACTCCTGAACTCTGGAAGGGGCTGCTGCTGATAGAATGGATAGACCAACAGAACTGATAAAAAAAATTATTTCATGATGCAATATAATGTTAATTCTGACATGTTAACTGTATTTTATTTTTTAACTCCCAACTGAGTTGGGGGGTTAGTTGAGTTCAGCCCACAAGACAGCAGTTTTGCAACTGAACTAAAAAAAATAACCCATCCAAAACTAAAATGCTGCTTTGACATCTCATTAATTCCAATTGGAATCTCAATATGTGATTAACACTGCCTTGAAATTAGAGCAACTTCAGAGCACTCCATCATGGTTGGATCAAGCTCCAATTGTATTCCTATTTGCTATTTAAGCTCAAGTCACTTTTCTTGGGCTTTAGAATTAATAATAATAATACTTTATTTACGGTCACAGACCAAAATGCATGCATAACTACAGAAAAAAAGCATAGGAAAAGCATCATCACGAACAGCCGGCCGCCAGAAGCCCCGGCCGAGAGGAACCACAGCACTCTCCTCTAACGGTTACGGCTCTTAAGAAGAATTTTGAGACCTGAGAGGTAGTGTATGAGGAGCCATCCCCTAAACAGTACAAGGCCAAATTACTGGCATTGGGCCCACAAAGGTCTGTCTCTAAGAGAGACATCAAATCGGTCCTGTCTACGTTGTACATGGGGCAGTGTAACAGGACGTGCTCCGCAGTCTCTACCTCCGCTCTGCCACAGGGACATAGCCGCTCGCCCATCAGGAGCCTCTTGAATCGTCCGTCCAGCAATGCTGAAGGCAAGACGTTAAAGCGAGCAAGGGAGAAGACTCTTCTATACTTGGGGATGGTTAGAGTATAGAAATATGAGGCCATCCTCAGTCTGTAATTATTAAATTGGCTGAAGACCAGAGGGGAGCAGGTCTTATTGGCTCTGGCTCTCAGGTATTGTAAGTCTATGTCCACAAGCCGTTGGACTACCCTAGATTGGCGTCTTTAAGGCCATAGTCTCCCATGGCATCCCCCAAAAAGCCTAACAGGTGGAGTTTCCTTGTCAGTTCCCTCTCCCATCGAGACGTATAGGGGTCAGCTAACACCAGGGAGAGGTAGCTACCAGGGGCTGCCAAAAAGAGCACCCGAAACCACCATTTAAAGGTGTTGATCCACGCCATGCATTCGACTGATCGAATGCCCAGTTCCAGGTACATCGGGGCAAAGCCAACACAGGGAGGGAGACCCAAAAGTTTCCTTAAAAAAGCAGCCTGGGTTCTTTCGATACACTCCTTGAAGCCCTGTATCCATATAGGAACTCCGTAAAGAGTTTGGGCCAAGGTTTTGGCTTTGTAAATACGCAGAGCAGAAGGAATAGATTGGCCACCTTGGGTATAGAAAAATCTTAAAATCTGCTGATGGCTACAAGAGGCTGAATTCTGTACCTGGGTTCGATGTCTAGTCCAAGCACCGGTGTTCTGAAAATAAATACCTAAATACTTAAAATGGGAAACCTGCTTGACAGCATTACCCTTAATAGCCCAGTTATGTAGCTTCCGGGCTCTGGAGAACACCAATACTTTTGATTTGTCATAATTAATGGACAAGCAATTCTCATCGCAGTAGGACCCAAATGCAGAAAGAAGCCTTTTCAGACTAAGCCTCGTCAGTGATAGGAGGGCTTTAGAATTAACATTTCAGCTAAACATACAAAAGCATCCAAGCCTTGGATAGCACAGTGGTCTAAAGCACCCTGTTATTAACACCAGCTGCCTGCAATTATTGCAGGTTCAAATCTCACCAAGGCTCAAGGTTGACTCAGCCTTCCATCCTTTCTAAGGTAGGTGAAATGAGGACCCAGTTTGTGGGGGCAATAAGCTGACTTTGTATAAATATACAAAAGTATGAAGGCTATTGTTTAGCGCATTGTAAGCCGCCCTGAGTCTCCGGAGAAGGGCAGCATATAAATCAAATTTTAAAAAAAATGAGATTTTTAAAGAAGCTGCATTGTAGCTGGTGTTTCTCTACAATGCTGGCTTTGCCTGAAGGACACATGCTTTGCTCATCTGGGGTTTCCAGATGTGTTTCACTACAACTCCCAGAATTCCTAGTTAGCCTCTGTGTGTGTGTGTGTGTGTGTGTGAGGGGGGGGGAAGGTACCATTTTAAAGTAAAAAAAAAAAAGTAAGGTTACCGTCCGAAAGTGGCTGCTCAAGTGATCCAGCCGACTGAACCTTTTCCCACAGGCTTCACATGGGTACGGCCGCTCTCCTGTGTGGCAGCGAAGGTGTCGCTTCAGATCTGCTTTCCGTTTCACCACGTGGGTGCAGAAGGGGCATTTGAACCTCATCCGTGGCAGGTCATCTGGAATACAAAGCAATCCCTTCAGCTGCAAAATCCTCAAGACGAACACCACCTGGCCTGAGTGGGCATACCAGTCATCCAGTGGCTTTGGAAAGCATATAGAAAAAACATTTTGCAACCTTGGTAACTTTAACTCATGTGGACTTCAAACCCCAGGATTCCCCAGTCAGCAACTCTGGGAGTTGAAATCCACATGTGTTAAAGTTGCCAAGATGGAGAAACCCTGCTATAAAGTGTGCAAAGTGGTTGGTCTTTGTATGCTTACTTGACTGAATCTCATTAAAGTGAACAAGGACGACTTGCAATAGATTCTGTTGGAAACTGCAGGTAGTCCTCAACTTATGACTAGTTCCTTAGCAGCCGTTCAAAGTTATGACAGGCTTCTCCAGGACGGCTTACAGCCCAAATTCAAAATTCTGATGGCTGTCCCACCCCTGGCCTGTGACTGCATTTTGGGCATTTGGCAACCAGCCCACATTTACAGCCGTTTGTAGCATCCCAGAGACACAATTTACAACATGTTTTGCTGGAAATAGGTGTTTATTTTCCATTTCGGGCAAAACCAGCCCATTATGAAACACTGGTTTGCTTAATAACTACAGCATTACAAAAAAGGTAGTAAAATCAGATGGGGTCATGACCTGCCTAATGATTGGTAGAAACCTATAATTATAATTCTGGACTCAATTACAGCCAGGGCCACCTGGAACAGCCTGGCCCAGTCAGAGTCTGCCCAAGAGCTGCTCTTCCAGCGAGGTGCCTCCTTCAGGCTCAGCAGCTTTTTCACAGGCATCTTTTGCCCCGAATGCCAGAGGCCTGTTCCCGTCCCTCTCAGGGCCAAACTTGACCTCTGGCACCAGAAGCTTTTTTTTACTGTTGAGTGAAGGAGACAGATTTGGGCAGAAAATGAGGTCAGTAGCTTCTCCCCATTTTGTTGGCTAAAAAGGCCTTCTGGAAACACTGTTAAATCATTCTCTAGAAAGAGCATGTTTCTAACCCCCTAAAAAAATAGAGTAGACATTCATTTTATTGGCCTGAAAGACAAGATGTTTGTTGGGTTTCAGAACCACATCTTATTTGCGTGCTTCCAGCACCTTCACTTACATCGTGAGGTCAACAGTATCAATTCCCAGAAGCAATGCTAAAGAATGTGGTGCGTAAATTCAATAATTTCCAAATTCCAAATTGTTGGAATTTGGCAGTTCATACAAACAGTATGGACTTTGGCTTGGAAACCACATAAAATACCCACTTTAGGCTTGGGAACCTAAGATAAGCTCCCAGTCGGCAGCTTGGGAACTGGACAGATACCCAGACAAGACTTTGGAACCTCAAGAAAGAAACCAAACCACATGCTTGGGATCCTGAACCAAGAAACCCACCTGTGGCTGGTATTGCATGGCTATCAGGTGTGCCCCTTATTGGGATGGGGTTGCTGGGTCAAGTGCCTGAACTGGCAGTGACAATGTCACCATGGACCAACGCAACGTAATAGTAGTAATGATGTCTATATAAAACAAACAAGATGAAACAATAATAGAATGGATGTGACGTTGCCATACAACGTTCTCCACTTTGTCCCTATTTTTAGGGCTTTATACGTCAGCGATGAAACACGAACTTTACTTTTTTAGGGGGGTTGAGATCTAATCTAATCTAATGAGAATGATTTAGTAGTTTCCAGAAGGTCTTTTTTTGTAAAAGCAGGGTAAAAATACCCTATTTTTGGCATTTTTACAAAAACTGTCAAATTTACACTCAATTTGCGAACTATTGAAAAGCAGTAGGAGAATGAAATTTTATATTTGACAACCTGGTGTTGCTAAGTTATTACGCACAAAGTTTCACGTTTCTCATACCTTTCCTTCCAGAGATATAAGAAGCCAATCTTTACCCTTTTTTCATGCTGCAGTCATTTTTGGCCAAATTTGCTCCCAATTATCTAGATGGCGATCACTCATGAAAATGTTTTTATTATTTTGTTTACTAGAGCACAAGAAGTTGTACAAGATGGCCAAGTTTTGTTTCTCTCAACAAAATATTGCCGGAGATGTTATGTTTCAAAATTGCTGAAATCTCAGAGTCATACTGTCGAAGGCTGCGGTATGGGATCATACAAATGACTATATCTCCGCAAGTATTGCATCAGCAAACATAACACTTTATCAATGTTCATTAGGGATGTGTGCGCATGTTCACACCAGATGTCATCAAAATCCATGATGGTCGACCTAGGCACTTTCCTGAAATCAGACCACTTGACATGACCCAGACGACCTCCAAGGTCCCTTCCAGCTCTACTCTACTCTACTCTACTCTACCCTACCCTACCCTACCCTACTCTACTCTACTCTTATTCCACAGTTTTGTGGTTCTTTTGCTATTTGTTGTAGTTAAGGCACCATGCTAGAAAGCAGGAGACCCCGAGTTTTTGTTCCACCTTAGGCACGAAGAGTCTCCTTCAGCCCAATTCACTTCACAGGGTTATTATTGTGGGGAAAATAGGAGGAAGAACAGGTATTGATTACCATGTTATCTATAATAATAATAATAATAATAATAATAATAATAATAATAATAATAATAAAAAAAAAAAAAAAAAAGGTGCAATACAAATAGTTGTTAACTGCCCAGAATCACTTCCTCAAGTTGGGGACTGCAGGGAGAAGCTGATGGCAATCTTGAATGATGCCACCCTAATCAACCGGACTAAACTATGTGACTACTTAAGTTTATACAAAAACCCATTCAGACACTTTTCTCTAATCGATCCCTTCTAGCTGTGTGCCGGACTATAATTCATACCATCTGTGTGCTAAAGAGCTAGGCTGCCAAGACAGCTGGCGGGCACTCAGCTGGGGAAGACACAACTCCTAGAGTTTATTTCTCTTAAATAAAATAAACTGAATTGTGAATAGCTCATGTGAGTTACATGAAAAGCCTCTTTAGAACAAATGCAGTTAGGACACATTCAATTGGTTGCCCTGCTGTGCAGCTGGATGCAACATCTGGTCAAAGAAAGCAGAATTGTGTCTTTAAGTCAGACAGCATTTTCTAATAACAGTGGGGGAGGACATTGGGGGATCTGCTTCTGGCAGCAAACTGTCTTGGGCAGGCAATACAAAATAGTATTTGGGAATGACCTCCAGGGACAAAAGAAAGAGATGCTGCTGAGGGAAGGAGCAAAGAAGAGCAGGGGGAGCATCCAGCAGCTTAACCATCAGAGGAGGAAACTTAGGAAGGACCCACCCTAATGGATCAAGGAGCTAAACGCGACAGTAGGAAGTTTCTACCGTCAGACTTGCAAGATTCTCTTAATATACTTTTAGAATAAAGTAGAATTAACTCATTAGTCCCATTTCCTGTCTGGTCTACCCAGGAGGGCTAACACATTGCTATGCCAGCTCACAATCTGCTGGGGCCAGCTCCAACGGGATGGGCTTCACTCTGTGCCCAACATGCCCCAAAAGCCCTGCCTGGGCCACCCACCACCACTTTCCCCTTAAGTCAAGAGAGCGAAAAGACAACTCCGGATTGAAACCTCTGCTAAAGAGCTCAGTTTCCAAAATCCACCAAGTCCTGCACAGCACTCATCAAACGTTCATGGTGCGTCCCCTGGAACCTTCGCAAGAACTAGCAACTCTGAGGGAGCCACGTCTGTTAATTTCCCACCCGACTGAGCTTGGGGCTTCTGCCCAGGTAGGGAAGGGAGTGCGGCACCAAGGCTCTTACCCTCAGCCCAATTCCCCATGACCCCCAAGACAGCGGGCATGCTGGGGTACTGCTCTTCAGCTTTGGAAGACTTGGACTTGCTGGCAGAATGGGGCAACTCGTGCTCATGGTGAGGCACAGCCAGCCCTCTTGCGACTGCATCCGAGCCCTGCCCGTATTGGTAGCCGGCAGGACAGGAATCCCCTTCCGAGTCCACCTGGAGCTCCTCTTCAGAAGGAGGAGCGTGGTTCGCCTGCTCGGCAGCCCGGTCTTCCAGCTTGTTCGCTTTATAGGGGGGCCCGTCTGCAGGCTGGGCCAGCCCCAAATGCCTGCTTTTCTTCAGGGATTCCTGTCTTTGATCGTGTTTGGAGAGAGGCTGGGCGGCTCTTGGGGCGGACGGGTAGTAGCTGAAATTGGTCCAAGAGTTGCTGTTGATCACACACGTCCCTCGGTCGGGGCTCAGATGGGAATGCGGGGGGCTGGACTCCGCTCTCCAGCCAGCACTGTACAAGCACAAGCGCTCCACTCCATTGGAGCTGACCTCCTTGTCCGAGAGGCTGAAATAGCGGTCCTTCTCCTTCTCACTGATGTCCAGGGATGACTTGATGAAAGTCTTGCAGACGCTGATGACGTCGGTCATCTGCAGGAAGCTGGCGGCCGACATGACCTCGATCACATTCTGGCCGGTGAGGGAGAGTTTGCCTGAATACACAAAATCCAGAATCACCGAAAAGGTTTCTGGGGAAAAGGCCTGGAAAGTGGCGGTGGTAGGCTGGCTGGTCTCCTTGGAGCACTGGGAGAGGAGCATTTTGAAGTAGCCGCTGCTGGCGAAGAGCACATTGCGGTGGGCTTTGAAGACCTTCCCCTCCACCAGGATGCTGCAGTCACAGAACAGATCCTGCTGGCGCTGCTCATTTAACTGCTGCAGGAGGTGGGATTGGTGGGAAGAAATCTCCATTCTGAAACCGGGCAGGGTGTACGCTGCAAAAGAGCAGAGAGAGGGCCTATTTTTACATACCCACAGCGACTGCAATGTTTTTAACAGGAAGCTATATTCAGACCTTGGGACAGAGAGATATACCAATTCATTCATTCATTCATTCATTCATTCATTCATTTCTATAGCTATTTGTGTAGCTGCCCATCTCAGTCAATAATTTTGGGTGACCTATAATCCCAAGAGTATAAAAACAATTAATTCAATAAAAAGCATTTTAAAAACAATAAAAAACATCAAAAATAACTAGCCAAGATGCTTAGCCAGTTAACAGTAAGAGCCAGGAAGCTGGGCCCTTAGCACCTTCAGTGCCCATGGCTTGGGAACACAGCCAGGTTTTTAAGAGCTTTACGACAGGCCAAGAGGGTTGAGGCCCTACTAATCTCCGAGGGGAGGAAGTTCCACAGAGCAGGGGCCACTGCAGAAAAGGACCGTCTTCCAGTCCCACCAGCCAACCCCCTTTGACTGATGGGATATGCAGCAGCCCCCATCTGCTAGATCAAATTGGACGGTAGAGACTCTGGTGAAAAGGCACCCCCTTGGACAATGGGGATGGTCTGTCAGGAAGTCAGACGGAAGGGGTGAGCTGGACTGCTGGGCACAGAATGGCTTGCTCATTCTAAGAGGCAGCAAATCCCTCCTGGCTTACCTGAAGATGCTGAAGACTGATCTTAGATGTCTTCTTTAGCTAAAAGCATGGAATTAAGGATTCCCCCAAAGAGAAATAAGGCGCTAGTCCATAGGGTTCTAAAGAGAAGAATGATTTAAATAATGAAATTGTGGGAGCCCAGCCCACTCTCCACCTTGGCTGCTTTAAGATGGATGGACTTCATCCCCCAGAATTCCCCAGCCGGGTTCCCAGGATTCATTTTGCACACCCCACTGCGGAAGATGATTGTTATTAGCCTGTTCTGGGATTAGAGCTTTTAATGCTGACTAGGGAAGTCTGGGAGCTGAAATCCTCCTAACTTAAAGCTGTTGAGGTTGAGAAACACAGCAAGTATTAGAAACAATTCTTCAAGTTTCAGGCAAGCGTGTGCATGCACGCGCATTCACACACCCTGGCATCCCCAGCTCTGCTGCTCTACTAGTAAGCATCAACACAGTGCAGTAGCTTCCGTGGTGTTGCTCCTTGCCTTGTTGCTGGATCTGGCAAGATACAGGGTGGAATAGTCACCAGCTGTTTCTTCCTTCCTGCCTAGCATCACACCAGCCCTCATGCAGTGTCAATCATTATATCGGCTTTCTCCCCCTGGCTGGATAAAAGCAAGGTGGAGGGTTTAGGGGCTCCCAATGTTTGAAAGCGTTTTCAGTAGCTACCAAAGTGTAGCAATGGTTTCTATAGTGCAGTGTTTCTCAACACTGGGAGTTGGTCCAAGTGTGTGGACCAACTCCCAGAATTCTTCAGGCAGTCATGCTGGGTAGGGAATTCTGGGAATTGAAATCCACACATTTTAATGTTGCTAAGGTTGAAAAATATTGCTGTAGTGGAAGCCGCCTCTTTCCAGCCTCTCTATCACTTTCTTCCTTCTCCATACCTAATTAGGGCACAGCCGTAACTTCTAAGTGACCAGGTTTTGGGATTTATACAAAATAGCTTTAACAATTGACCCAAGATACTTTGGAGTTACATGTTTTGGGGATGGTATAGTGTAGTATGCAGGAGAATTGATTTGATGATCTCTTAGGTCCCTTCCAATTCTATGATTCTATTATTCTCTTTCTGACTCCGAGTTGTTAAGGTTTCTGGGTTTACACAATTGGCTAATTCCAGAAATGCCTAGTATTGTGTGAATACAGCTAAATACGCTGCATCGATTGGTGTGCTAGCAGGTGGCATGTAAGCTAAATTGTTGTTGGTGCCCGTGAATCCCCTTTCCATAGAAGTTTTGCCTTAAAAGAAAACTGTGCCCACTGACGCTTTGTCAGAAAAATGAGCAGTGGCCAAAAGGGTCTCTGCTCCAAATTCACTTCTCATCAATTTCCCACAACTGCACAGGAACCCCTTTTCCCCAGAATTGGTTAAGGGTAGAGAGAGGGATTCAAAAAGCTGCCTGATTGGGAAGCTCATGGAGAAACTTTGGCCATTCTACAGCTGAGTTTTGACAATAAGTCCTAACTTAAAATCCTTCATTTAGTTTGAAGTTAAAGGGGTACTGAAAAATGTATTGAGTATGAGGGGATAATATGAGGAGATAGGAGGGGAACTCATCAAATTTGCAGTCAATATCAAACTGGGGGGGAATAGCCAACATTTTAGAAGATTGGCTTAAGATCCAGAAAAATCTTGAACCCTATCCAACAAGATGTAATTCAAAGGTAAGGTCCTGTACTTAGATAGAAAAACCAAATACACATGAATAGAATAGACAGTACTTGGCTCAACAGCAGTAACTCTGAGAAGAATCTTGGAGTCCTAGTGGACAATCACTTAAATATGAGCCAGCACTGTGCTGCAGCTGCCAAAAAAGCCTATGCAATCCTAGGCTGCATCAACAGAGGGACAGCATCAAAACCGTAAGAATTTATAATACTGCCCTATACGGCAGTACTGAGACTACACTTGGAATACTGCATCCAGTGCTGGTCATCAAGGTACAAAAAGATGGTGAAACCCTAGAAGGAGTGGAGAAAACAACAACAAAGATGATAAGGGACCTGGAGACAACCATTTGATGAACGATTGAGGGTATGACTAGGTATGTGTAGTCTGAAGAAAAGAAGACTCGGGGGAGACCAGATAGCTGTCTTTCCGTACTTGAAGGGCAATCACAGGGAGGCGGGAGTTCTTATTCTCTTCTAGTCTAGTCTGTAGGCTAGCCTATTTTAGTCCTGTCCAGTCCGGTTTATTCCTCAGCAAAAATGTTTCCTTGCAGACCTATTTTTATTTTGCAATCAGCCCATTTAATCAATGGCCATCCTCATACAACAAACTAAGCCCAAAAGCTTGGATACCCACATGACATCTTCTTCCCCAGCTGTCTGCTGCATCTCAGCCACTGTTGTCCAAACTGGACTTTATAAGGAAGACTTTCAGAATGCAGGCAGTTGATAATCTTATAAAGAAATATAAATAGGTTACAGGATGTGGTCTGTGCAAAATTCAAAATGCCACCAACCAGGTTCTGATCAGGCAGCTTCAATCTTGGTTACAAAGCAAGGCACATTGATGGATAGTTTACACAAACTTGGCTTGGGGTGCTGTGCAAACCGTTTGTGTCTTGCGTTGGAATCTGATGCTTCTTACATCTGAAGGGTCCACCAAAATCGATGGTTGACTAGCGCCACACATTCATTCCAAACTGGCATACTATGTGGTGTGGGTGTGTTATTCTCGAGTACTGTGGTTTTGGCTGCTGGTGTCTTCCCTTCTTTCCAAATTCCCCAGTCCTTTTACGAAGAAAAGGGGGGAGCGCGGAGTTCTGGAGGGGGCGAAAGGGCCGCGGGAGCCGGTGCCAGGCCTCCCAAACCAGCCTTCCCCGCCAACGCTTCTGGCCATTCGAAGCAGCTGCTCAGGTGGACTCCCGCCGGGCGAATCTCTCCGCGGAGCCCGGCTGGTTTCCTCAGGGCGGCAGAAGCCTCTGGCGATGAGAACCGCGGCTAGCCCGCTTAAGTCCCGGAGGCTGGGAGTGCCTCCCTGGCGCGGTTCGGGCAGCATCTCCGGCCTGCGCCTAGAAGGCCGGGGCTGGGGGAGGGGGGATTTCCCGCCCCTCCGCTCTTTCCTGGCAGGCCGGAGAGCCCCGCTGGCGGCTCCCCGGGAATGCGCCGCTCGGTCCGGCGGGGCCAAACCGCCATTTGCTCGGCGCCGTGAAGGGCAGCGCGAAGCACCGGGGCAGCCGGAGGGTCCCCGCCCTTCAGGTGCGCTCCGAGAACGACCCAGCGCGGCCACTGAGGAGGCTCCCGCGCCGTGGCCGCCGGGGGCCGAAGGGACACGCGCCGCCTGCGGACGCCCAACCGCCCGCCGCCGCAGCGAGCGCCGAGCGGGCAGCTGGGGAAGCGGCGGGGCCAGCCCGGCCGAAGAGGGAGCGCGGCGGCGTATTGGCAGAGGGCGCCGTCAGTCTTTGGCCGCGCTTTCGAATTGGCTGCTCGGCCGTCGGGAGCCCCGGGAGCCCGCCAAGGCAGCGGCGCTGGTGCGGGAGCCCCTGGAGGCTCGCGGGCGGGGAGGGGGGGAACGCCGCTCCCTCGCTCTCGCCCGCCGGATCGCCGCCCGGCCGGCGCTGGTGGCTATGCGGCCGCCGTCGCCCTCCTCGCCGTCGCCCTGTCCGCTCGGTGCCGGGTTCGGGGGCGCCCTGGGTGCCCGGCTCGCAGCGCCGCGCCCGGCAGCACCGGCCGCGCTGCTCTTTGTTGCGAGGAGCGAGCGCCGCGCCCGGGGCGGCGACAGCGGCAAATGGCGCCCGCCCGCCCGCCCGCCTCCCGGGGCCGCTGGGGCGCCGGGCGATGGGGGCGCAGGCGGGCACCTTTCCGAGCGGGCGAGGCAGAGGCCGCGGAGCGCGCTCAGCCCACCCGACGCCTTGCTCGCCCGGGCTGCTGCCAGGCGCCGCTGGTGACTTACCGCTCGGCGGAGGCTGGGCTGGGCTGGCTGCGGCTCCGGAGGCGGGCGGGCGGGCGGATGGAAGGAGGGAGAGGCGGGGGTGACGGTGCGGAGCGTCGAGGGCTCCGCCGCCCGCAGCCCGGCCGGGGAGAAACAAAGGTGGCTGCTGACGTGGGCGGTGGAGAGAGGCGCCCGAGGGCCGGGGACACAATTAAAGGGGCAACGCAGCGAGCGCGGCAGGAGCCAAGCGCGCACGCCGCTCTCCGCCTGGCCGCGCGCGCCCCTCCTCGTCGCCTCGGTTCCGACGGGCGCCCCCCGCCGCTGCCCCGCCCGGCCTGGCGCCCGTTCGACTGGCGCTGCCCTCTCAGGCGCCCCCGGAACGCCCTCCGGCGCCCTGGCCTCGCCCGCCGGCTCCCCACTCCCGGAGTTCTCCGGGCCGCCCGCCGTTTTCGCCTGCCCCCGCCCGGCCTTTGCTGCGTCCCCCGGCCTGATGCGAGACGAGCGGGTCGGAGGAGGCTGACGCCCGGCCGTGGTTCCGTCCACAAGAATGTTCTCGCCGGCCGGGCTCCCGTCACCTCTGCCCAAGTCCAAGTGGCCGGGCGAGCTCCGGGAGGCCGTCGGCAGGCGAATAACGGGCCGGAGCGCTTTCGGGCGGTGCAAAGCTCTGCGAAAAACGGATCGGACGATGCCAGGGCGCGCCTGCGGTCCAGACGGGCGAGGAAACGGGTGGCTAAAACCGCCTCTTTTCCGGCTGAAACTGAAAAATGCCCGAGGCATCTCGCAGGCCCCGGGATGACCCGAAGAACACCCGTGTTTGTTTCTAGAAAGTCCCGGAGGCCATTCGGTCCCGCGCCGCCCGGGGCAGAGAAGGGTGTCCGGCCTTCCCGGAGCTTCTGGGACCGCGGCTTTGCCTAAGAGGCGGACTCCTCTCGGCCATTATTCAATCCTCCGGACCTCCCGCAATTATCACCCAGCTGGATCGCACCGAAAGTGTCTTTCAATAAAATCGGTGTGTGTTTGTGTGTGTGTTATTTACTGAGAGGAAGTCTGAACTTTGCCAAAGGAGAGAGAACCCGGCACATGATTCAGCCAAGATTCCCATAGACTACCTAGTCTACAAGTCCTCATTGAGAAACAGCTGGCTCTAGTCCAGCTCCAATTGAGGGCAACTATTGTGCATCACTGCTATTCCCACTCACATACTAGAGCAGGACTGGCATTAAAAACAGGATGTGAGCACAGAATTTGCTAAAGTCCCCCAGGTTAAACTGTGGCCACCTGTTATGGCTTAAGATAAGTCCAAGAATTTGTGATCGCTTATTTAACCCTGAATTTGGAGTTCTGTAAAGATCCAGGGGCTCCATTTGCTCTTTGGCTATTCTTTACTTTGGTGCAAAAGGATTCTCCATGCGAGAGCTCATCACTTGCAAAGGAAGAGGGCAGAACATCTGAGATGAAGATCTGAGGGCCGATTCAGTTCATTTTGGAAAACTTTATGGGCAAAGAGGACGAGTAATATTTGTTTTTTTGTTTGTCCTATGTTACACACACTGTAGTTCAATTTTGTTCAATTGCTATGCACATTAAACAGATTAAACTATAAACAGTACACTCTTCCAAATGCTTTTTAATCCTATGTATACAGATAGTCCTCATCTTACAACCATTCATTTAGTGACCTTTCAGTTACATTGTTGAAAAAAGTGATATTTCACCACCACCACCTCCCCGTTTCCCACCATTAGATACACAGGTGTGGATTGCCCCCAATGCCTCCTCCCTCCTTTCTCCTTTGATGGCAGGAACCCAGCAAGGGGCCAGGCCAATGATGGAGATCCTGACATGCTGCCCCCCCTTGACAAGGACATTAGTCCTGCAAAAGAAGAGGGGGGGGGAGAGAGAGAGTGAACAAGGAAAACTAGGATTAGATCACCTTGGTTTGTCAGGATATTGGTTGTGGAAGCATTTAAGGAGTTTGGTAGCTTTAAGATGTTTAAGGTCCACTCTGTTTCGGAAGGGGGAAAGTCTTACATGCCACTAGGTTCTGGATCTTCCCCAGTGTTTGTAGGAATCCAGGATGTCTTTGACTTTGAACTGCTGCTCCCCTTTGATCATGAGAGGCTCAGGTGGGGCTGGGTGGCATTGGAGGCAGGAGGAAAGAGCACCTCAGGTTTCAGCAGTGGAAAATTGCGTCAATGTGCCTGAGTGATTTGGGGAGTTTGAGCTCTATTATGACTGGGTTAATCAGGCATTTAATGGGAAAAGGTCCAACATACTTGGGGCCCCTTTTTTTCGAGGGTTGCCTGGATTACAAGTACTTGGTAAAGAGATACACCTGTTCTCCTACATTAAAGTCTTTAGGCTTTGTGCATTTTTTGTCTGCTTGCTTTTTATAGGTGTCTCTCACCTCTTCTAGTGATGTTCTAGCTAGTGGCCAGATGTTTTGTAATTGGGTCACCCAGTCTTTGAGAGAGGTGATGGGGGGGAGGCATGAGCAAATCCAGTATTGAGGCAAAGTCTTGGTCCATGGCCACCTTGAATGGGATGAAGCCTGTGCTGCTATGGACAGAATTATTGTATGCTACTTCAGCAAACGGAAAGCGCTCCCTCCAGTTGTCTTGCTGGTAGTTTACATAACTCCTGAGGTATTGTTCTAGAACCCCATTAGCTCATTCACACACCCCATTAATTTGGGGGTGATGACTGAAGCTTAGTTCCTGGGAGGTCCCCAAAAGTCCCAGAAACTCCTGCCAAAACTTCGAGGTGAATTGGACTCTACAATAAAAGATTATGCACTCCAGAGCCCCATGCTATAGACAATGTTTAATGAAAAGTTTAGCCAAGGCATGGGCTGATGGGATCTTTTGGCAGGCTGCGAAATGTACTTGTTTGGAGAATAGGTCCATTACGACCCAGATTACCATATTTCCTGAGCTCTCAGAGAGTTTTTATTTATTTTATTTTAATTTATATTTATATGCCGCCCTTCTCCGGAGACTCAGGGCGGCTTACAATGCGTTAAGCAATAGCCTTCATACTTTTGTATATTTATACAAAGTCAGCTTATTGCCCCCACAAACCGGTCCTCAATTTACCCACCTTAGAAAGGATGGAAGGCTAAGTCAACCTTGAGCCTGGTGAGATTCAAACTCGCAGTAATTGCAGGCAGCTGGATATTAAATGATCCCTTTAGTAGGAGGCATTAGCCTGCTATGCCACTCAGGCTCCTACAATAAAGTCCATGGAGATTTCTTTCCATGGAGCGCTAGGCTCTGCTACTGTTTGAAGGAGCCCTGGTGTTTTCTCTTGCTGTCATTTGGCTGAGGCACATACTGGGCAGCTTGCCATATACTCTTCAATATCCTTTTTCAGCGATAACCACCAAAACTGTCGTTTGACCAAATGGAGCATTTTATGAACGCAAAATGCTCCGCAGTTATAAAGTCATGACTTTTCTCTAGAATTAGCAGTCTCTGGCTTTTTGGGACATACAATTTAGCTCCCACCCAAGTCAAACCATCTCTCATGATGCATTCATCCTTATGTTTCTGGAAGCATTCGTCTCCCTCCAGGGTTCCTTTTAAGGTGGCTTCAGTTTTTGGGGCCCTTGCTTTCATTTGTGCCCTGATGGTTACTGGGGCCACTAGTTGGTGGGAAGGATGACTGGTCTGACTATTTCTGGCTTAAGAGTGAGGCATTCATTAATACTGAGGCAGTCTAGATAGTGCATCAACTAGGAAGATTTTTTCCCCTGGGAGGTATTTCAGTGTGAAATTGAAGCAATTGAAGTATTGCACCCATCAAACTTGTTTAGGTGACAGCTATTTTGGGGTGTGTGTGTTAGGGCCTCTATATTTTTGTGGTCTGTCCAAACCTCGAAAGATGCCTTGGCCACCGTCAGAAAGTGCTCCATGTAAGTAATGCCCATCACGCTGCATATGCCTGTTTTTCCCAAACGGTTCACCATCACTCAATGTCGGTGAGTTTTTTGGATGTGTAGGCACATGATTGTAGGGGCCCTTCCTGGTTTCTTTGTAGGAAGACTGCCCTCACGACCACATTGCTGGTATCGGCTTGGATGACAAAAGGAGCATTTGGGTCTCGGTGCTTGGTTGCAAACTGGCTTGGCTGCAAACAAACAAAGTTACTCAAACGCTGCTTGACAGTGTTGGAGCAGCTGGCTGTTTTTATCAACTTTGTGATGTGGAGAGTGATTTGTGCAAATGAGGGCTGATAGAAGTTTGCGAATCCCAAAAAGCTCTGCAGCTGTTTCCTGGTGTGGAGTGGAGCCCAGTCCAGTACTGCACAGACTTTCTCTGGGTCCGTTTCTATCTCTTTGTGGGATATTCGGTAACCCAAGTAGTCAATCTTGCTTTGATGGAACTCAGATTTATTATTTATTTATTTATTTATTTATTACATGTATTTATATGCCGCCCTTCTCCTGAAGGGCTCAGGCGAACATAAGTTAAGAAACATGTACAATAAAATCCCATTTTAAACCAAATAAATAATTAATAATAAAAAATAAAACCCGAAATCAGAGTCAGCCTATTTGCTTGAACAGCCAAGTCTTCAGGTCCCGACGGAAGGAGTGGAGATCAGGAGCCGTCCGGAGCTCGGTAGGTAACTCATTCCAGAGGGTGGGAGCACTCACAGAGAACGCCCTACCCCTGGGCACCGCTAGATGACATTGGCTCACCGTCGGAACCCTGAGGAGAGCGGCCCTATGTGAGCGAACAGGACGGTGAGAGGCAGGTAGGAAAAGATCCTGCAAATATCCCAGACCTAAGTCATGTAGGGCCTTAGAGGTGAGAACCAGAACCTTAAAGTGGACCCGGAGAACCACTGGTAACCAGTGCAGCTCCCGCAGGAGGGGTGTTATATGAGAGTAATGAGGGGCTCCCGTAACAACCCGTGTGGCTGCATTCTGGATCAGCTGGAGTCTCCGGGTGCATCTCAAGGGCAGGCCCATGTAGAGGGAATTGCAGTAATCCAAGTGGGAAGTAACCAGGGCATGAGTGACTGTACGAAGGTCATCTCGGTCCAGGAAAGGGCGCAACTGGTGCACCAGGCGAACCTGTGCGAAGGCCCCCCCTGGTCACGGCTGTCAGATGGTCTTCTAGGGACAGGTGAGCATCCAGGAGGACACCCAGGTTGCGAGCCCTATCAATGGGGGCAAGTTTTTCCCCATCCATCAAAAGGGATGGGGCCTCTGAAACCCGAGATGCCGGCATCCACAGCCACTCAGTCTTGGAGGGATTGAGTTTGAGTCTGTTTCTGCCCATCCAGCTTCGTACCACCTCCAGGCAACGGGACATCATGGAAAGGGCATCTCTGGGGTGGTCTGGGGTGGAGATGTATAATTGGGTATCATCAGCATATTGATGATATCTCACCCTAAAGCCACGAATGATCTCACCCAGTGGATTCATATAGATGTTAAAGAGTAAGGGGGAGAGAACCGACCCCTGAGGCACCCCACAATTTAGGGGCCTTGGGGTGGACCTCTGCCCTCCCGCCCATACAAACTGAAAGCAACCCAAGAAGTAGGAGAACCACTGTAAGACAGTGCCTCCCACCCCCAACCCCACATGTCGCTGCAGTAGGATACCATGGTCGATGGTATCAAAAGCCGTTGAGAGCTCAAATAGGACCAGGATGGAGGAACAACCACCATCCCGAGCCCGCCAGAGATCATTCACCAGAGCGACCAATGCCGTTTCCATGCTGTGTCCGCATCGGAAGCCCGATTGGTACAGGTCAAGGTATTCCGTTTCCTCCAGGAATTGTGGGAGTTGTTGCGCCACTACAGTCTCAACAACCTTCACGATGAAGTGAAGGTTGGAGATGGGACGATAGTTATTAAGTGAGTCTGGATCCAAGGAAGGCTTCTTGAGGAGAGGTCGAACCACCGCCTCCTTAAGAGAGGCGGGGAAGTTCCTCTCCCTCAACAAAGCGTTGACAATTGCCTGGATCCAGTCTCTAGTCACCTCCCTGGCAGCCGAAACCAACCAGGAGGGACAAGGGTCCAATAAGCAAGTGGAAGAACTAAGTTTGCCCATAATCCTGTCCACTTCCTTGACAGAAACAGGATCAAACTCAATCTAGATATTATTCTCAAGACCCACCCTAGTCTCCCGGTTGGATTCTGCCCAGTCAGAGTCCAATCCAATCTGGATTTGAGCAATTTTATCATGCAGAAATTGTACAAAATCCTCACCTCTGTCCTATAAAGGGTCTTCCCTCATTCCGTGATTGAGGAGGGAGCGGGTCACATGAAACAGGGCCCGCTGGGCGGTTTTCTGCAGATGCAATGAGGGCGGCAAAGTAATCTCATTTTGTCGCTTCCATCACCACTAGATAAGACCTAATATGGATTCTTAACTGTGTTCGGTCAGATTCAGATCGGGAGGACCTCCAACTCTCCTCTAGGCATCTTTTCCGACGTTTCATTTCCCGGAGCTCCGTGGAAAACCAAGGGGCGATCCGGGACCTGCGTCGGGTTAGAGGCCACAAAGGTGCAATTCTGTCCAAGGCGTCGGTAGCCGCCCGTTCCCAGGATGCCACCAGAGTCTCAGCTGAATCGCAGGATTGAGAGGTGGGGAATGTCCCAAGCTCCTTCAAGAACTTTTCTGGGTCCATCAGGCGCCTGGGGCGGAACCATTTTATGGGTCCCGTCTCCCAGCGGCAAGGGTTGGCAGATAAAAAGTCCAGTTTAAGGAGGGAATGGTCAGTCCATGACAGGGGAGTAATGGAAAGTTCCCCCTTACCATGACCATTTATCCACTGCCCAGAGAGAAAAACCAGGTCAAGTGTGTGTCCTCCCCTATGAGTTGGGCCCTGAATAACCTGAGTCAGGTCCATGTCTGTCATGGAGGCCATGAACTCCCGGACTGTCTCAGATGACTCGCCAATCAAAGGCAGATTAAAATCTCCCACAACCAAAAGGCTGGGAAGTTTGAGTGCCACTTCAGTCAAGACATTGAGCAGTGCAGGGAGGGCTGTGGCAACATAGCTGGGAGATAGGTATGTGACCAACAAGCCCGATTGAACTCCAGGGTCCCACTTCAATAGAAGAGACTCACACCCGCCTATCTGAGGGACAGTGATCTCCTTAGGACTCAGACTTTCTCTAACAACCACTGCCACCCCCCCGCCCCTTCCCTGGTGTCGCAGCTGGTGCAGGACACGAAAGTCTGGGGGGCATAAATCAGAGAGAGGGATTCCCCCCTCTTGCCCCAACCAGGTCTCTGTGATACAGGCCAGGTCCGCACCCTCCTCATCAATAAAATCTCGTATGAGGAGGGCCTTATTCATCACGGACCTGGCATTCACATATACCAGATGGAGACCAGGGTCCCTCGCTCTCATATCCCCAGGAATGCAGGGTGAGCAGGAGGTATGGGAGCAAGCCACCATCCGAATGCATCTGGTGTGATGCTCCCCACCCCTGCTTTGATTTCTGCCCCCTCCCACCATCACAGGTATAGAATGTCCCACGCTCCTCCGAGCATCCCCTACGACTCCCAACCCCCCCCAACCCACCGGGACTGTCAGAATGGCATGGCTGCTGATCCTTAAGAGACCCCCCAGTCTCATTTTTGTTATTAAAAACCACCCTCCTCCCGGATCCCCTTAAAATTGGATCTAAAAATCTATTTAAAAAATCCCAGAGCTTCCGTTTTTCAGCATACTACCTCTCAGGGTTCCAAAACCCATCATCAAGGGAGGCCCTCGATAGTTGAGAGGGCCAAACCTGTGAGAGGGGGGAGTCTCGCAGTGCAAGGAGTTCTGCAGTTGAATACATTAAAGAATAGCAATGAGCTGAGAGTGATGAAGGATCATTTTCTACTAAAGGGTGTTAGAGATGGTTAAAAACAGGTAGATTAAATAAGGGAGGAAAAGATGTTAAAGGGAAGACAATATGTTAAAAACATCAGAACATTGGAACAACATCGCCCTCTCCCGACGATGGGAAGTCTTGTGATTATAATAAGTCTATTCAATGGTGGAAGAAAGTCTCAAAGGCCACCCACTCACGGTGACCAAACCAGAGTCATAAGGTCAAATGAGAAGATGGTCCATCCCACCATACTCCAAGACTCTCGGTGTCTGTGCCTCCTCCCGTCCTGACACCAGCGATAGCTGGGCTTAGTTCAGAAAAAAAGCAAGGTGTAGTCATAGGATGGAATAAATGATTGAATGATCTGGGTAACCCAGGGAGGACAAGATGGTCAAATAATGGTCAAATAAGGCTGCAGATCAATCTTGGTACACTGAGGAGCTGAGGGAGATGAAGCGTCGGAAAAGACGCCTGGAGAGCAGTTGGAAGACCAGCCGATCTGAATCTGACCGAACACTAGTAAGATCTCATATTAAGACTTACCTAGTGGCGATAAAAGCGGCAAAATGTAATTATTTCTCCGCTCTTATTGCATCATCAGATAATCGCCCGGCCGCCCTGTTTAGGGTGACCCGCTCCCTGCTCCTCCAGGAAGCACGGGAGGACCCCTTGGAGGGAAAAGCCGAGGATTTTGTTCAATATCTGTATGATAAAATCGCTCAGATTCGGGAATACCTGGACTCTGACATAGTAGATCCGGGAGGGAGGATGGAGGCAGGTCTTGAGAATATCATCTGGGAAGAGTTTGATTCTGTGATTCCCGAAAACGTAGACAGGATACTGGGGAGACTAAATGCTACCACATATTTATTGGACCCGTGTCCCTCCTGGTTGGTGCTGGCCTCTCGGGAGGTTACACGAGGCTGGCGCCAGGGGATTATAAATGCTTCTCTGAGTGAGGGTGTTTTTCCTGTCACCTTAAAAGAGGCAGTGGTGAGACCTCTCCTCAAGAAGCCTTCCCTGGACCCGGCAGTATTGGCTAATTACCGTCCAGTCTCCAACCTTCGCTTCATTGTGAAGGTTGTTTAGAGTGTGGTAGCACGGCAACTTCCTCAGTACCTGGATGAATTGTCTTATCTCGATCCGTTCCAGTCGGGCTTCAGGCCTGGACACAGCACGGAAATGGCATTGGTCGCATTGGTTGATGATCTCTGGAGGGCTCGAGACAGAGGTTGTTCCTCTGTCCTGGTCCTATTAGATCTCTCAGCGGCTTTTGATACCATCGACCATGGTATCATGCTGCACCGGCTGAAGGAGTTGAGAGTGGGGGGCACCGTGTTGCAGTGGTTCTCCTCCTTTCTCTCTGACCAGTCGCAGTCTGTGTTGGCAGGGGGACAGAGATCGACCCCGAGGCCCCTTGTATGTGGGGTGCCACAAGGATCAGTCCTCTTGCCCCTTCTGTTCAACATTTATGTGAAACCGCTAGGTGAGATAATCCGTGGTTTCGGGGTGAAGTACCACCAGTACGCTGATGACACTCCATCCCGGACCACCCCAATGATGCCCTTGAAGAGATGTCCCGGTGCCTGGAGGCTGTACGGATCTGGATGGGGAGGAATAGACTCAAGCTCAACCCATCCAAGACTGAGTGGCTGTGGTTTCCGACATCCCGATATAGTCAGTTGGTGCCAACACTGACTATTTTTTTTATTGAAAAAGTTTTACAGATACAAATTTCCCCCTCCCCCCCTTCCAAAACATTATAAAAATCACATTTATAGAAATATAATTCCCTACAAAACCCACCCTAACCCTCCCCCACCACCCCTTTCCCTCCCCTCCCCCTTGACTTCCCCTATATGCAATACTAATATTTCCAAACAATATATATGTTATTCATCCCTTCCATATCTTTTTCTCTATTCATTAGCATTTACTGGCATAATCATCAATCCCCCTCAGCTGAAAGCTACATAATATTTTCTAGTCTGATACTTATTCTGTATATATTCAATCCACTTTTTCCATTCCTGTATATACTTCTCATGCGTCTGATCTTTTAAAAAGGCTGAAATCTTCGCCATCTCTGCAAATCCAGCCATCTTCTGAATCCATTGGTCCACAGTCGGTAAGGCATCACTCTTCCAATATTGGGCAATCAGTAACCTAGCTGCAGTCACCATATACAAAATCAATTTCATTTCACCCAATGTAAAATCTTTAACTATACCCAGTAAAAATAATTGCGGAGAAAATTGTATTTTTTTCCTCAAAACATTTTGCATTACCCACCAAATTTTTATCCAAAAAGCCCTCACTTTCCTGCAAGTCCACCAGATATGATAATATGTAGCATCTAGACACTCACACCTCCAACATTTTGGTTGAACATTAGGGTACATGCAAGACAATTTCTTGGGATCTAAGTGCCATCTATAAAACATTTTATAAAAATTTTCTCGCAAATTTTGTGACTGTGTAAATTTAACATTCTGAACCCATATTTTTTCCCATGTTTCCATCATAACTGGTTGAGCAAAATTCTGTGCCCATTTAATCATACAATCTTTAACTAACTCATTTTCTGAATCTCTTTCTAACAAGACATTATAAACTCTCTTAATATGCATTGGACCTATCTCTTTTATCTGTCTAACGAATTCTACTTCATATTCCATTAAACCAGTTTGTTGATCTTCTTTCCATCTCATCTGTAATTGATTATACTGCAACCAAGTCAAAGAAATCCCTTCTTCCAACAGCATATCCAAAGTCTTCAACCGCCATCTGCCCCCTTCAGGATAAAGTAGCTCTTTATATAAAAAAACCCCGAGTGACTTAATATTTGTATTCCACATGGTATCAGCAAGGTCCAGCCATAAAGGAATCTTATAATCCCATTTGATTCGGTGCTTCTTCCAGATTCTCATCAAGGCATTTCTAAGTAGATGACTGTTAAACACTTTATCCACTTTATTGTCATAAAATAAATATGCATGCCATCCCCAGACAAGGTCATGACTTTCTATGTTCAACAATTCAGTCTTGGTTTTTCCAAACCAATCACTTATTTGTATCAATGCAGCTGCTTCATAATATAATCGGAGGTTTGGAAGTCTAAGACCACCCCTCTCCCGAGTATCTTGCATTATTTTCAGTTTCACTCTTGGCTTTTTTTCATTCCAAACAAATTTATTAACTCCTTTTTGCCATTCTTGCAGTGGTTTATCTGACTTAAGCACTGGTATCATTTGAAATAAGAAAATAAATCTAGGTAAAACATTCATTTTTACTGCTGATATTCTTCCAAGTAAAGATAACTGCAGTTTCTTCCAAGTTTGCATATCTTTTTGTATCTTTTGCCACAGAACCTCATAATTATTTTGAAACAGTTTTATATTTAAGTCTGCGATTTGTACTCCTAAATATTTGACCTTTGAAACAATTTCGAAACCTGCCACTCTTTCAAGTTCCTTTTTCTTACTCTCAGTCAGATTTTTAACAATCATTTTAGTTTTTTTTTATTCAATCTAAAACCAGATACCATGCCATAATCTTCTATAATATCCTTCATCTGGATTATTGATTTCATCGGCTGTGATAGGGTAACAACCAGATCGTCTGCAAATGCCCTAGTTCTATAGTCCTCTTGCCTTATGACTATTCCATTCAAAGATTTCGAATCCCGTATTGCATTCAGTAAGACTTCTAGAGTTAAAATAAATAATAATGGGGATAGTGGACAGCCTTGTCTTGTACCTTTTTGTATATTAAAATTTGATGTTAGACATCCATTAATAATAAGTTGTGCAGATTGCTCATGATAAATTGCTCCAATCGCTTGTATAAATCGCTCCCCCAAATCCATTTTTTCCAAAGTCTTAATTATAAAATTCCAATTCACTCGATCAAAGGCTTTTTCCGCATCCAAAAAAAACAGCGCTGCAGAGATCTGTTTATTCTTATCTAGATAGTCCAATAGATCTATAATTTGCCTGACATTCTCCTTCATATATCTGCCTTCAATAAATCCCGCTTGATCATGATGAATCACCTTTTGAATAACTGGCATCAATCTGTTGGCCAATACTTTTGCAAAGATTTTATAATCTGTATTTAAAAGAGATATTGGTCTATAATTTTCTGGTTTCTTAAGACCTGATTCTTCTTTTGGTATCAGTGAGACAAAGGCTGTTTTCCACGAGGAAGATATATTGTATATTACAAAATAAGTCTTTAAGATGTTCAATCATTTCCTCTTGTAAAGTTTTGTAATAAACTGCGGTTAGGCCATCCGTCCCTGGAGCTTTAGCTGTTTTCAGTTGTTTTATGGCAAAACTAATCTTCTCAACTGTTATCAATTGTTCCAAATTTTCCTTTTGATCTGATGAAATCTTTGATACTCTCTTTTCGTCTAAATATTTATCTATAGAACTGTTCTGTATATTATCTTTAGCATATAATTTGGTATAATAATCCAAAAAGGCCTTTTTAATTAATTCTTGTTGATAAACTTCTTTGCCGGCATACTCAGTACTATCAATAATTCGTGTAGTTGCTTGTTTCCTCAGTGTATAAGCCAACCATCTGCCCGGTTTGTTAGCATTAGTAAAAGTATTATGCTTTGCAAATTGTAAGTTAGTTGCTGTTTGGTCTGCTATAAGCATTTGGAATTGATCCTTCAGAAGTTTTATAACTGTTTGCAATTGACCATCTGCTGGTTTTTGTATCAATTGTTGTTCTTTCTTCTTTATCTCACTTTCCAACTGTAGTCTCCTTTTCTGTTGACTCTGTCTATATTTAGAATTCATTTGAATCAGTACACCCCGCATATATGCTTTGCCTGCATCCCAGACTATTTCAATAGGGGTACCTTTATTCAAATTCAGTTTAAAAAACTCATTTAAGTGTTTTTTAAGTTCAATTATGTTTTTTTCATATCTAAATAGATTCTCATTTAATCTCCAGGATCTTCTTTTTCTTTTACCCATCTCAATTTCCATCCAGACCGGACTATGGTCAGTCAAGGTCCTAGGAAATATCTTTGTCTTCTTTACTTTGGGAAGTAAATCAGTAGTTAACAAAAAGAAATCTATCCTGGAAAAGGATTTATGCCTATCCGAGTAGAAAGTAAAGTCCAATTCGTTTGGGTTGTGAACTCTCCAAACATCTTTCAGTTCCAAATCCTCTTGCATTTCAAAAAAAGCTTGTGGTAACTTAATCCCTAATTTAGCTGTACTTTTTTAAATCTTTTTTAGGTTGAATTACTCCGTTCCAGTCCCCCATTATTATGATAGATGTGTAGTTCCATTCCAGAATTTTTAAATGAAGCATCTTATAAAAATTTTCCTGTTGCTGGTTTGGAGCATATATTCCAACCAACAAAGTTGGACCATTGTCTATAATAAGTTCAATTGCAATATATCTTCCATATTCATCTGTTTCTATAATTTTAGCTAAAAGTCTTTTATTTATATAAATCACCACTCCATTCTTCTTTTCCGAATTTGAGGCAACAAATTGCATTCCCAATCTTGAGTTTATCATATATTTCTGATCTTGCAATTTTATATGAGTTTCTTGCAAACAAATAATATCATTGTGAAATTGCTTCAAATAATGAAATACCTTCCTTCTTTTTTGTGGAGAGTTCAGTCCATTTACGTTCCAAGACAAAACTTTAAGTGCCATTTGATCCTGTCTGAAGTTTTGAGAGCAATTGCTGAAGATCCTTTTTTACAGAAGTAATCTTCGGTTTAGCTCCTCCCATGACTTCAGCTTGCTGTTTTCCTTTAGCTTTCTTTTCTCGTTGTGGTTTGTACAGTTCCTGTTGCTGTGCTTCCTTCATTTGTTTGGACATCGCTCTAGTTATGCGTTGCTCTTCCAGTTTAGATGTTCTCAATTCAAGATCCAGCGCCTCCTCTGTAATAGTTTTAGATGTTTCTTCCAAAGGAGAAATTTCAAGTGGTGCAAAAGGATCAACCACAACGCCACCAACCGCTCCCTGAGCCTCTCTTGCCTCCTTTTGGGACTGCTTTATTTGTTCTTCAGTTTCTTGTTCATATTCAGCTTGTAATTGCACATCCTTATCTATTGGTGAAGATGTACGTGGAGGAGGAGAACTCGCTTTCAAAACATTATAGTAAAATTCTTCTGCTTTTGCAATAGTATTAAGACGGTATCTAACTCCTCGAACCCTCAGTATTACACCTGCTGGAGCATCCCATCTGAATTGTATATTCTGTTTCTTCAATTCTGCTACCAAAAATCCAAAATCCTTTCTGTCTCTTAACATTTTGGGTGGTAGTTCTGTGAAAACTCCGATCTCAACTCCATCAACTAGAACAGAAGTAACAAATGAGCTTTGCAAAATATCATTTCTTATTCTTCTGTCTGTGAAATATATCACCACATCTCTAAGCAGTTGCCTTTGTACTGCCACACGAGAGTTAACTCTGTACACTTTGTCAATCTTGCACAGAACCTCACCAGGTTCTACCTTCAGCAAAACCGCTAAAGCATCAGCACAGATTTTTCTAAGATCTTCTCTGGTGTACTCTTTTACTCCTCTGAGTCTAATAGCAAATTCCATTGATCGAAATTGCATCATAGTAATCTCATTTTCAATTTTTTGTGTTATTTCTTCAACTTCAGCAATTTTTGAATCAGATACCTTAAATTTAGTCTCCACCTCTAAAGCAAGATTATCCACTTTTTTTATCAATCTGCAACACTACCTCAGACAGGCCTTTAACAACTGTTTAAATATCTTTATTAACTGCTTCATATTTTTCTTGAATAATTCCTTTGACTTCCTGTTCTGATCTCTTAATTTCTTTAATAATAAGGTCATGATAACTTTCTTCCTTTGTCTGAATTTGCAACTGCGCAGTTTGAGGCTGCTTCTGCTTATGTGTGGGGGAATCCCCCCCTGGTTGCTTTGTTGCCATTTTGCCTCTTAAAGATCTTCCTTTTCCACAAATTCTAGCAACTTTTCCCAAAAGATTCTCCAGATTCAATCAGGTCTATAAAAATCAGTTACTATTTTTATTTTATTTTTTGTTACTTTTCTGGCTCTTCCAGTCGGATTTGTTACTTTAAAGTGTAGCTGAATACACTGATCAGATTACTTTCGCTTTCAGCTGCTTTCCGCTGAAAGCACGCGCCATTTTTTTTTCTTTCCTCTTTCCCCCTCTCTCAATTCCAAATTCCTTTAATCTTGCAAAATATTTCAAAAAACTTTAATACTTGCTGTTGAATAGGAAGTCCCAATTCTCCTTTATTTTTGTTTGGTGATATAACTGCTGCCGCTCTATCTTGCTCTGCAATTTTGCAGAGTTTCCCGGTTGTCCGGTGCTTCAGCGGCTTGGATAGGGAGTCCCACCCTGTTAACTCCCCAGAAGCGAAAAAAACTTTCTGGGGGTCTCACAGGGGACTCTACCTGCAGCCACTGGCTCTCCTCACGAAGTCTTCATGATTCGGAGGTTTTCGAGCCTTTTCCAACCTCCGAAACGGCTCTTTGACAGGCGACAGGGCTGGCGGTCTTCAAAAGACCGTCAGCGATGGTCTGCGGCAGCACCGGGAGTCCCCAACACTGACTATTGGGGGTGAATCATTGGCCCCCACAGAGAGGGCTCGCAACTTAGGTGTCCTCCTGGACTCACAGCTATCTTTAGAAGAGCACCTGATGGCTGTGGCTAGGAGGGCTTTTTATCAGGTTCGCCTGATACGCCAGTTGCGTCCCTTTCTGAATCGAGACTCGTTAAATATGGTCACTCATGCCCTCGTCACTTCCCGCCTGGACTACTGCAATACTCTCTACATAGGGCTCCCCTTGAGGAGCACCCAGAGGCTCCAGTTGGTCCAGAATGCAGCCGCGCGGGTCGTTATGGAAGCGACTTGTCGCTCCCATGAGACACCCCTCTTGCGCGAGCTGCACTAGCTCCCTGTGCCCTTCCGGGTGCGCTTCAAGGTTTTGGTTACCACCTTTAGAGTGCTCCATGGCTTAGGACCAGAGTATCTACGAGACCGCCTTCTGCCCTCAGTAGCCTCTCACCGACCAGTACGCTCCCATAGAGAGGGGCTTCTCAGGGTGCCGTCGGTCAAGCAGTGTCAACTGGCGACCCCCAGGGGAAGAGCCTTCTCTGTGGGGGCACCCACCATATGGAACAAGCTTCCCCCAGAGATACGGACAACCCCGGATCTTCGCGCTTTCCGCCATGCCCTCAAAACGTTTCTATTCCAGCAGGCCGGCCTGGACTAACCTCTTTTAAAACTACTTAAATTCTTAAATTTTAATCTTATATATTGGGGTTTTTAAATCTTGTTTCAGGACCAAATTATTTAACTGTATTAAACAATCTTTAAATATTTATATTATATGTATTTTATTATTTGAGTATACTCAGGGAGTGTACTCCCTGAGTCCTTCGGGAGTAGAGCGGTATATAAATGTAATAAATAAATAATAATAAATAACCAAAAGCTGTAAATTTAGTGGCCATATTAGGCCTAAGTCTAATAAGGGGGGGAGGAACAGCCAAGGGAGAGACCGTCATCCTCCAGCTAACAATCCTCAGTCTCTTCCCCATAACCTTGATCTTCAGACCATTCAGCCCATTAAGTTGTTAAGCCCCCTCTCATGCTTCAGAAAAAGGGGGAAGTGTCCAGATCCCTCAAAAACTGAGGGATCCTAATGGTTGTAATGCTGCCCTCTTCTTCACCAACAACGGGGACGTCTTTGCAGCCAAGCCTCCAGGTACTGCCGCCGCCCTCGCCGCCCCCAGCGCCAATGCCTTCACCACTGCACTTACCTCCGCCGCCGTAGCCATCGCCGCCACCACCACGCTGCCGCCTGTGGAGCCCAAGCCTGCCTCCGAACCATGGTTCTCTAGCTGCCCCGGTACTTCTGCCAGCATCATTGTTATCATGGCGGCTGCCTAGGCCCCAACAATCAGGCCTGATTGTTCTCCATGCTGTCCTTTAACCTCCTCCCTGACAGTCAGCTGTTCCTCAGGCTCCATCCATGGCTCTATCAAGCCGGCAGCATCTTGGCTCGCTGGGTGGGGGGTGTCAAAAGATGGTTAACTGACTCCCAATACCCCTGAAAATGCCAAACATCACCTCCCTAAGCTCGGGGTTCACTGCAGAGCTGGCATTTTGGTCTGCTGCCCCAACGGAATTTAGAAAGTTTAGTGTATAGCTGAGCAGCACAGAGTTTCTTTAGTACTGTCTGCACCAGCCTGACATGCTCCACTGTAGTTTCGGAATAGATTAAAATGTCATCTAAATATACCAGCACCCCTTTGTATGTTCATGCAGTACCTCATTTATCAGCTGCATGAGGACCACAGGGGCTCCTTGCAGTCTATATAGGCGGTCTCTGAACTAGAAACACCCTAAGGGGCAGTTGAACGCTGTCTTCTACTCATCTTCCTCTTTGATCCTAACTTGGTAGTATGCTTCTCGCAGGTCTAGCTTTGTGAAAATTTTCCCCTTTGCCAGATGGACCAGCATGCTTTTCATTAAACGGGGGGGGGGGGGATTTTCCACACAGAGAGCGTTTAACCCTCTATGGTCCACACACGGAGGGAGGGACCATCTTTCTTTTCTCAGAACAGAACCGGGGAGCTGGGATGGCTTCCCGGGGTCAGGACAGTTGAATGAACCCCCATTCTAGATTTTTGGTCAATGAAAGTCTGTAGCTCGCCCAGTTCCCTAAGGGTCACTGAATACAGCTTGGTCACTTGTTACTTGGAAAAAGTGCTAACAGCTCCTGATTTTTTTTGCCACCATGGACTAAAACACCCCTCCTGCAGTGTGTACAGCAAGACTCATGAATCACAGAAATTCCACACAAAAAGACAAGATTGTCCACAATTGAGAATGCCTTTCTCAAGAGAAACAGTTTCAGGTAGTCCTTGACTTACAACCAGACTCCCCAAAAGGCATGCATTACCTGGTTTCAAGGTTCCAAAGCCCCCCCCCCCCCCCGCAGTCACGGGATTGCATTTTGCAGCATCTCAGTCACATGACCCATGATTTATGACAGGTTTTGCCAGAAAGTAGCCTTTACTTCTGCCCACTGGTGAAAATGGATTCACTTAATGATCACTACAAAAAAAAAAAAAAGTGATGAAACCAGGCACTGTAACATGGTGCTCTGCTTAATGACCACAACAACTTACAACTGTAATTTTGGGTTCAATCATGTAATCCAGAGGTGACATGCTCCCGGTTCAGACCAGATCGCCCGATCCGGTAGCGATGGCGGCGGGTGGTTCAGAGAACCGGTAGCAAAAATCCCTGCCTCCCCCAATGCCCAGCTGAGCCGCACGATCATCAGAGGCTTTTTTTTTACTTTTAAAAGCATTTTTTTCTACCTCTTCCGCCAAAAAAATGCTTTTAAAAGTAAAAAAAAAAAAAGCCTCTGACGATCCCAGCTGTTTTGCCTGATCGGCAGAGGCTTTCCAAAGCATTTTCTTCTGCAACCTCTTCAGCCGAAGAGGTTGTAGAAAAAAATGCTTTGAAAAGTTAAAAAAACAACAACAAAAGTTGGCCACGCCCACCCAGTCACATTAGCACCACCACTACCAAGCCAGGCCCACAGAACCAGTAGTAACAAATTTTACATTTCACCCCTGATGTAATCCCTCTCCAAAAGATACTGGCATAAGCCACACCAAGTTCATATTGTTGTCAAAACTTTATTTTGTTCACAGTACGTTCCAAAAGTCCTGGGCTGCTACAGCTATCTGAAGAGACATGACACAAACATACAAAGACTTAATGATGCACCAATGTGGAAACAAGACTACCAAAGCATTTCCTATTTGTTCCACATCCTGCAGAGAAAAGAACATAATGCGGGCAATGAGTGACCTTTGTCAATTCTCTGCTTTGGTTTATTTCCAACCCTTTTTCCTTGAGACAAACCCAACATCGGGAGGGGGTTGCTTGCAAACACAGGCCAATGATGGACAGCACTGGAGAACTATTTCACAGACTAATTTCTGAAATTTTGCTTGCTTGTAGATGAATCTTTTTCAGACTTCTTTTGAATTCTCTGCCCCTGGTGTGCATTTATTTTTTAGTCCTATAAAAATAATATTCTATCTAACATAAATGATGGCCATGAGGAATTCCAAGAAGCAGCTGGTTGAAAGCTGCCTCACAAGCTTGGAGTGGAAGGAGACCAGTAACTAGGTTGTCTTTTCCTTGGTGTGAAAGGGGTTTATCTTTGGGCACCAAGAAGGATATTGTTTAGGAGAGAAAGTGCTTGGTGACTCAGGAGAAAAGATGGCTTGCAGCCTCTTATGGAAAAGCAAGCTTTAGCAATGCTGGGACAGCCCACAGCAAGGCCATGTCATGTTCTGATCAGATGCTACGTTCTGGTTACCAAGATCTATGCCAAATATTCTCCTTTCCTGATGTCTATATCAGCATTTCTTAAATCTTGTCAGCTTTAAGATTTGTGGACTCACCAGCATGTTGGCTGGGGAATTCTGGGAGTTGGAGTCCATATGCATCTTCAAGTTGCCTTTGCCATTTTTAATTACTGTAACATTTCAGAGAGTAGAAGTCTGTAGAGATTCTGAGTCATCCAGGTCATGGTTATCCCAAAGGTGCTTCCCCCCCACCCCCCTGGAGGCAACTGGACTTGGTTTCTTTTGAGAAGTGAAACGTCTTCAAAAGAAAAAACATGAAAGTCCAGTTGCCTTCCAGAAAAAAAAAGCACCTTTGGGACATTTCAGCGGGTACATAACCTGTAACCTTGTGGGATTTGGGACAATTTTTTAGGAATGCCAGCTATCACTGTAGTTCTGCATGTCGGTAAAAAAGTCTTAGTTGAATCCATTTTCCAACATTTTGGTTCCTCATTTAAAAGCACATTTTTCCCACAACAGTTCAAAAACAGAGATTTTCAAGCTTCCCCAGACCCTCTTAAAATTATTGAATAATCAGGAACTAATAATAAGAACTAAACAAAGTCAGATCTGCTTAGAATGGGAAACCACCAGAGTTGTGGCTAAACTGGGAATTTCAAACATCCCAGGAGGAGGAAAGGCACCCAGTTTCAGTAAAAATGATACTTTTACCAAAAGCTATCTTGGGTGCACATGGGAAGCACCAGGAGGTGAGCTTGACTTGAGGGAGACCTCAAACAATACATGTACTTTTCATTAAATTTAAATGCAACTTTAGCATCAGCCTGCCTACCTTTGAAGTCTTGGAATTCAAGATTTATGAAAGTTTTGAGTGGGTGTCTTTAAATGTATCTTTTCAAGGAACTTGCTTTAAGTTTTCATTCAATAAGCTCTGGTGATATAAAAGTAGAAGTTAAGGAAGAATTTCACCACATTAAATCTCACAAAGATTTAAATTTTGTAGTCAGAGAGGAAACCAAGCAAAACAGCTTTATTTTAAAAAATCAGTTTAAAGATCTCTGGTTTAAAAACTTACTACTCATTGAAAACAAAATAAAAGACTTTGGAGAGGCTGAAGCCTCCCTAAAAGCATTTGTCTTTTTTAGTCAATGGGACTTCCCAGCAGGGGAGACCACTGAGGCTGGTAAGCAGTTAGGAAAACAAGGCCATTAATCTCTCAACTGCATCTTCCAAGTAGAGAGAAATAGTTTCAAAATATTAGCTCAAACAGCTTCTTGGGCTCATAGAAAAGTAATCAAAATTATATTTCCATTCTTTTTAAGCATTGCTTATCAAAATGCCAAATTTGGATTAGACTAAAAGGCTTCATAGAAATATAATAGAACTTAGCATTTGCAGGATGAACGGAATATGCAGGTGGTGTGTCCTCACAGGGAAGCCAAAGACAATACAATTTCATGAAATACAAATGGGATGAAGAAAATAACCCGCTTAGTTTTGGCCAAAATGGGAATGTTTATTAGAATTCTCTCCTCTTTCCCCTTATATACTCTCAAGAAAATTCCTGAAACCAGACTGAATTGTCTGATGCAAACAAGAATCCTTAAACCTCCGAAGAGATCTACAGTAAACAGTTATCACTAAGAAAACTGCAGCATTCTGTCCATTAATCACTAGATTTGTGTTGAGCATGGACCATCTTGACTTTTCTCCCCAAGCCAGAATAGCAATAGCACTTACTGTTGACTTATATACCACTTCACAGTGTTTTACAGCCCTCTCTAAATGGTTTAGTCAGCCTATTGCCATCAACAATCTGGATCCTCATTTTACCAACCTCAGAAGGAGGGAAGGCTGTGTCAACCTTGAGCTGGTTAGAATTGAACTGCTGGCAGCCGGCAGAATTAGCCTGCAATACTGTATTCTGACCACTGAAGAAACCCACAACCCAGATGGATTAATGGTCTCACCTGTCCCTTCAGGAGATTGATATTTGCTGCTCCTGCTACTCTCTCTCAATGCTTCATGCTATTCCTCATCATTGCCCATCTCCTGACTTCCTCCAAGGGGCAACGCCTAATCTACTTTATGCACTTTCAGGCTGCCTCCTGGATGGTGGACAGAACTTTAATATTTACACCAGGTCCACTAAGGACAATTTACATCTTCTGACTCCTGAGCCAGAAACAGCTTCATCATCCAGAGGCCATGGCAGAAAAATAATGCTTCACTGAGATGGGTCCAGGCAGGGCCATGAACTAAAGTGGGTGCAGCTTAGACAGCTGCAATGCTGAGTTGGTCAGAGGTAGCTCAGCACCTCTGAGGGGGGTGGGAGGGGGGATCCAGGTTGTGGGATGCACAGCTACCCCAATTCCTTGGAACCTGATAATGTAAAGGCAAAATGAGGGAAAATAAACAAGTCAAAGGAGCAGCTACACAAAGCAGCGGGGCTTTGTGTAATCACACGCACTATTTTGAACTTTTTCAATAATCACCTTGGGGATTCGCACTTGGGAAATATGGAAGCAGAGGAGGGACAATTCTGTTTTTAAAGAACAAGGATACAGTAAGCAGATTTTTTTAGCCAGCTTTTACAGAGGTGGTGATTAGCCAATGTTGACTTCCTTGTCTTAGGGTGAACTAGAAACCAAGTTTTTCTGCTCCTACTATCTGGGTTGGTGCTATTCAGATGTGTCAGATTAACCTCCACAATTTCTAGTTGGTAGAGCCAGGTGGGAGCTAGTCCAGCACACTGGGAAGGTCACCAGGTGTACTAACATGTGGGAAACACCTTGGGAGATGGGGAGAAAGGCTGCCTAGAGAACTGCCAGGTAAGAGAGACAGCTGGAGAGTGGGTGGGGCAAGAGGCCAAAGAGAGACCTTCCCTAGTTTCTCAGACTGTAAAGGTGATGGCAGGAGAATTATACCTTCAGACTTGCAAGATTCTATGAATGTAACTTTACAATAAAGTAGAATTAACTTATCTGGTCATTTTTCCTGTCTGGTCTACCTGGTAAGGTTGACACCAGGATGGAGAAGGTGAATTTATTCTGAATACGGAAGATACAAACCACTACATACAATTTTACACTTTGATTTTCGTTGGCTTTTCTTTTGGTAACTTTGTTCTGTTATATCCAATGTGTTTTGATAGTTCCCCAAATTGTTTAAATAGCCTCTAGAAATTCAACCTGAGGACATAAATTGAGTAATTTCACATTCTATAGGAAACTAAATCCCTAGTGTATACCATCAATGGGAATAAAGCAAAGTTGAAACTGTATTTTTTTAAAACATGGAACACATACGAGACAAACTTGTAAGACAATACAACACAATCCACCCATATTACCATGTATCTGTGCAACGAGAGGCACGCATCCTGGAAAGAAGTGGGGCAGTAAACTGAAGAATTGTGATTCAGTGTTGACTCAGTGTTCACAATACAATCACCACCAGAAAGGGGATCCTGCAAGGGCCCAATTTCCCCTACCCACCAGGTCCAGAACATTCTGGATATTCCCAGAAATCTTCACAGAATTGCCTTCGCAATGCACAAGGGCAAAGTAGAGTTGTATTAACTTTGACCCCGACAGGCTCATTCCAAGCTCTTTGCTGGGCCCTGCCGGAAGTCCCTGCTCAGCCACCAGTGAAGATGCTGGAGCTCTACTCAACAGCACTTGAGGCCACATGTCCCCATCTCTGGCTCCAGAGTACCATCGGTTTCCCTCTCATATTTCTTTCTAGAAGTATGAACCATGTGGAGTCATCAATTGTTTTAAGGGCCCACAAGCAGTACATCCTCTGTGATAGCTTGCACTGTGCGCATGGGGCCAGCCACAGCAACCATCGGCTTTGGGTCCAATAAATGAAGGCAGCTGCTGATACCGAGCCAGTCAGGCAGCAAAATATCTTGGTGTTTCAGTTGGAGATACTGAGAAATGAACTTCAGACTTTCTGCTCCTCTATTAGCAAGTGCAGCCATTAAGCCCTGCCACGGACACACGGCTCAAGACAGAAGAGCCCCTTTGGTTTAAGCACAAAACACATCAGTGCTTGGTGCACTGCAATCCCCAAGGTTGTTACTCCAGACATTTGTAAACTTTTTTGTTTGACTTGAGGCAGAGCCGAAGCATCCATTTAAATTGGTGATAAAAATATCTAAAAATTAGGATTCGTTGTAGCAGTTCTTCAATTCAAACATTAAACTGGTGATGAAGTTTCCAGTTTTTGCATGGAGAGAGTCGTGTTTACATTTCTAAGTTAGAATTAAAGATCAGAACAGAGAGGGAGGAAAGTTTGTCCCCCCAAATCTTTTCCGGATCCAAAGGGTACTTCAAGAAAAAAGCAGCAGCAGGGAGGAAAAAGAGAGGCTGCACCAAGTAAGCAGAGAAGAGGCCAGCTGCAAAAGGCACCCAACCCCTCAAAACTGCAGCTGGGAGCCCTGTTGCTCCCACTCTTGAACCCGGAATCCTTTCCAAATAAGTCATGCACAGCAATGACCATTGAAAAAGACCTTTCAGAATGACAGGTCTGTGGTCACCAAAAGAGAATTATTTCTGTTTATATAAAAAGGTCCCAAGTTCATGCAATTCTAGGTAACTGTATGGGTAGACCCATCCATAATAAGGAAAAGGGATTCCCAATCGTGCCCCAGCCCCCCCCCCCCCTTCCCCCCCCCCCCCCGGACTGCTACATCAGTGCTTCTTCATGGAGGCCCTG